>JBBPBX010075645.1:0-17297 GCA_038048925.1 Garcialebias charrua | reverse complement strand
AACATTAGCCTATGTTGCTAATATAAATTTACCACTCAGATGCTGGACCCGTTCGGTCCATTGCATCAGCACCACCAGATTCTTGCACAAGAGCGTCAGTGCCTGTAGCCAGCAGCTCGAACTGATAAGGCTCAGGACCTGTGGCTCTCTGCTCCAAGTCTCCCTCAGTTTCTGGTGAGGGAGGTGGAGAAAAGACCTGTGTCGCTGTGTTCACTGTCCATGTTGCATACAGTATATTATGCTAACGCTAGCTGCATGTCACGGTCCTGGCGACACCCACCTACTCGCTCTAACCCCACCTCCTCTCCTCCTTTAGGCGGTGCCTCTGCAGTCTATCAGAACGCCCATTTTGGTGAAGTTTTTGAATTTGAACTTGGGGAGGAGTTAAAGACCCAGAGCCCGTTTAGTCGCTCTTTAATGAAGGTGTTTGTTGGGCAATTATGAGCTTTCCCATACGCATTCCAGCACAGACTCAATGAGTCAGGACACACACACACACACACACACACACACACACACACTACGCATGTTGTGTTCACACGTTTCCTCGTCAAACCCTGCTCTTCCTGTGCAGACAACACCTGAACCATCTCTTCCTCTCTGTTTCTTTTTACACCAACGAGCTGAGACAGCAGCTTGTTGGTGTCCGCCACAGAAATGCAAAGTAATGCAGTTCAATGGAGACAGTATAACATTAACAGTCCCTGTGTGAGAGGCGGGGGACACCTGGACAGGTCTCCAGTCCATCACAGGGACACAGAGAGACAAATGAGACAAACAACCATTCTCTCTCTCTCTCACCTAGGAACAATTCAGAGTTACCAATCAGTCTGACATGCATGTTTTTGGTCTGTGGGAGGAAACCAGTGTAGCAGGAGAAACCCCACACATGCATGGAGAGAGCACGCAAACTCCACCCTGACAGACCCCCAGTCCTGGATTTGGACCAGGGTAACCTGCTCGCTGAGAGGGAGCTGCTCTACCAACTGTGCCACCGTACTCCCCACCCTTGGCAACGTAATTCACCACAAACTCAAGTGTCTGGTATCACCTACAATGACTGATGATCCCCCACACCCCCCACTTTGGAGCGAATCGATGCACCGGCGTGTGATGGTCACATGAGCGATTTCGGTGGAGTTAGGGTGTGTGAGAGAAGCGGAGCGTGCTCTAATCACACAAGGAGAGCTGTTGGTCAGGATACTTCTTGTCATTCTCCAAAATAATTACTGAATCAAGTGTTTATTTATGTAGGTAAACGTAGATGTTTAACAACCTGTTATAATACACCAGAACGCAGGAAATGGCATCTAGTTGATTCAGAATGTCCTTGGGGAGGACCCCCAGAAGACCCAATCTTGTCTGTAGTTAGAGAAAACAAAGTGAAGTTTGTGAACTGTGTGCATTCAGCTGGGACCGCTGCAAGATAAAGATCAATTATTTGTGAAATACTGTAATTATTTATTAGATTCTTGAACATGTGTGGTATTTCTCTCTAAAAAATTGATTGACAGCTTTTTTGATTATGTCTTTATAACTCTTTCCATGCCTGTGATGCTGGTGAGACCTTTTCCTCAGTGATCAGAGTTCAAACAGTCTGCCTTCACCAACATTTTCACCAAACAGAACATCTATGTGTTGAGTTGGAAATGACTCCAGCCTCCTCCTCTAAAAGTTATTGAGAAAGCGGTTTATCACTGATCAGCTTTATTAGTCAACTCATTCAAGATGGCTGCCACAGCTACCACAGCAATCGCACGGATGGTTATAACAGTCCAATTTAGAAATATTGACCTAAACTTTGGTAGAAGCTGACAAAAACCCAAACCCATCCTCTGAATGCTAACACATTACCAAATTCTGTTTAAAGGGTGTGAGACATGATTTTGGAACTATGCATAAAGTGGCACAACATATATATGTTGTATCATTCAACTATGTTCGTTTTTACAAGCAAAATAATAAATCTATGAAATAGGGATGTGCCGATCGATCGGAAACCGATCAATCGTCACCGATAATCATTAAAGCGGATGTGATCGGCTTTTGCCTTCAATTACCGATCACAGAGCCTGTGATGCGAAGTTTGCTAACTGCAAAACGTGCGACGAAAAAGTACCTCGTGGAGGAAGTTCAACGAAGTCCTTCAACACAACAA
Source organism: Garcialebias charrua (assembly GCA_038048925.1). NCBI lineage: Eukaryota > Metazoa > Chordata > Actinopteri > Cyprinodontiformes > Rivulidae > Garcialebias > Garcialebias charrua. Next base: position 15,139 of record JBBPBX010075645.1, on the reverse strand, counting down.
ACCTAATTCGTCATTAAAATGTTTTAATAGTTTTAATAACTTACCAAAAGCCGTCTGCCAGCGCCCCCATAAGCAACACCTGTTAGCATGTAGCTCCACCGAGTAGCTCCACCGAGTCCGCTCCGCTGCGCAGTTACGGGCAGTCCAGTTTAGCTGCGGCTTCAAAAAGGCTGTCGGCTTTGTTATTCCAAGTTAGCTGGGTGTCCCCCGATATCTTCTGCTTCCAGTCCGACATCGAGGCGAGCTCCAGGAACCTCTGATCGCACAAAGCCGGCTGTCTGCTGCAGGTCCGGTTTAGCATGTTAGCCTTAGCTCATACCATGAGCTGCTGGTCTCGCGCGGCGCTGTAAGACCGATCGCGGCTGCTGCTCCAGTCCTGAGACATTCACAGAGTTCAGAGGAGTGTTTCCAGTTAATTTATCCGTATGAGGCATCCTCTTATGGGAGAAACAGTCCTCCAAAAGCCGACTGCCGAGTGTGGAACTAATGAATGTAAAATGGCGGAGGCGGTATTTCCTGGTTCTTCTTCTTCTTCTATAGAGTTGAATGGCGGTTGGCGAACTCATATTAAGCGCATTACCGCCACCTGGTTCCCGCAGGAAGTTGTTCAAAAAAGCACGAAATTATTTAAAAATAATAATAATGATACTTTACGTATTTATAAAGCCATTTGTAAAAACAGCCAACAGTGCAGCTTTAAGTAGCAAATGGGGTATTTTAGTTTTTTATATGAAGTAATAGATGTGTTTTTTTTTAAACAATAAAAAACCTTTTTTTTTATTGAAAGTTAGTAAGGTAAACATTTTTCTTTGATAATGCAGTTGATAATTACTTTTATTTACTTTGTTCTCTGAAATAAATTAGTAAAAATATGTTTTTGTCTGAATTATGGTGATTTTATGGTTCTGAAAATAACATGAGTGCTGCTTCTGGCTACAAGATCTGAAAAGTTTTCAGATCTTGTAGCCAGAAGCAGCACTCATAAATTACAGGTAAGCCATTTGATCGGTGATCGGTGATCGGTTTGTGTGATCGGCTAACATATAGGCAATCGGTTTTTTGATCGGTATCGGTGATCGTCACACATAGGTGATCTGTATCGGTATCGGTTTCAAAAAACCTGATCGGCACATCCCTACTATGAAATTTTGATTTAAAAGTGATTTTAAAATTTGCGCCGTGTTTCGTCAAGGGAGATCCGGGTACTTACGCATGCGACGTCGTGACATAGGGACCAGCACGGTTGTCTGCCGTTGCTATTAGCATGCAGTGTCATTGTGTTCAATATCGCCTGTTTTCTTTTGTATAACTTGAAAAATGCCGGTACGTTGTGTCGCATTTGGGTGTTCTAACATCGCCAGCTCTGTTGACGACTACGATCGAGTTCCAGTCCTTCACCCTCAGAACTTTACTCATCTGAAATGTCGGAGCCCCACCGCTCCACCCCGCTCACTGAACGGAAAGAGTCAAATAAATATGGGTGCAGACGTACATTAGAACCAGCTGTTTCTTGTTCGTCACTCGAACTAACTTCGGCTTCCCAAACTGAAGACAAATCGCTCAAATCTTCACTTAAATTGCTTAATTCCTCAGATTCTATATTCTCTGCAATAGTTATTTAAAAGGTGCGTTCTGGCGATTGCGTCATAAAATGCGTCGGCGTTTGACCTTTCCTTTCTCCACCCGAAAAATGCGACGCACTGCAGAGAACTATTTTATTAAAAAAATACTTTTATACATTAATTATTCGAAGCATCTGTGTACAAAAAATCAGAGTAGCTCCTCTTTCTAAAGATGCAAAGTTCCAAAATCATGTCACATCACCTTTAAAACCCAATGGCTCAGTTGGTAGAGCTTTTGCCTCTCAGCAAGAAGGTCTCCAGATCAAATCCTGGCCGGGGGATTTTCTGGATGGAGTTTGCATGTTCTCTCCGTGCATGTGTGGGTTTTCTCCGGGTCCTCCAGTTTCCTCCCACAGTCCAAAAAACATGCATGTTAGACTGACTGGTAACTCTAAAGTGTCCTTAGGTGTCCCTGTGATGGACTGGAGACCTGTCCAGGGGCCCCTGCCTTTCACACAGTGACTGCTGGATATGGGCACCAGTGACCCGAAAAGGAAGAAGTGGGTAAAGATTAGGGCTGTGTAATAATATCGATATCGCGATATATATTGATTTTTTTTTCTTTCCTAGAAAAAAAATCGATATTCATCCTCAAGTATCGTACCTCTGCATCCCTGGCACCAATGTATCCTCAACAAAAATCTGAGGAGAATGTAGCTCACTTGGTCTGCAGAGTAGACTTTCTGTTTAGAGTTCACTTATTAGTCAGGGTCTATCTACAGGCCTTAAGCTGCTCTGCTAAGATGGGTGTATTTGAAGTTAAATGTTCTTCATTACTTGAATTATAGACTGTTTTGGAGAAGTCATATTACTGTTTACTTACCAAGCACTTAGAGTGATTCCTTCAGATGTTAAGTGTCAAGGTTAAAAAGGTTTCAAACTATTCAGAGCAGGGCACTTGGTGCACTTTATTTACTTTACAAATGCATGTAAGCTACAGTTTTTACTGTTTCAATTGAAAGAAACATGTTTTCTCACCACTTCTTTGATTCATTTTGTCCAGCTGTCGACTTTAAGTCTGTGTCCATGTCCAACCAGAGCCAGGTATTGTGTAGTTGGTGCTTTTAATCAGTTTTCAGTTAAATTAGTTCAATCCAAGTCTATAACAATCTCAAAATGTCACCAAAATCACTCTGTCCCTCTAAAATCTTTCAGAAAATCGCAAAAGTGTATTGAATTGCATTGTTTGCTGAATATCGCAATATATCGTATCGTGAGCAGAATATCGTGTATCGTATCGTGTCGTGAGATAATTGTATCGCTACAGCCCTAGTAAAGATAACGGATGGATGGATGGAACAGCTCCCTTAGCAAATGTCTCGGTCAGTTTAAAAGTACTGAGCTAAGGTTTGGTGTGTGTGTTTTTCCAGCAGGTGCAGCAGACCCCTGCAGAACTACTTCACGTGTCAGGAATGGGTCAAAGGAAGTCGTTAACCCCACATTCAGCGCAGAATGTGTTTTCAGGAGTTAATGGAAGATCCCCCGACCGAAGACGCTGCTGTGTGCGACGCAAGCCCCATTCTTAAACTGCCACTTGGAAAAATGCAGGAAACACTTCTTGTGCACCTGTGAGTTGTGCAACGGAGTTGGCGTTAAGCTCCTCTTGGCAAAGAATAAAAGAGTTAAAACATTCAGCCAGAGGACATGAGTGTGATTGGTGCAGCATGAAATGCCCTAAAGTCAAAAATCATGCCGGAGTGCGCTCCACTTCTGAGTTCTGCAGAGGCGAGGGAGGCAGGGTTAAAAGAAAATAGCTCCAAACAATGCATACCAAACTCCATGACAAACTATGTTTAACTGGAAGCAAAATGTCAACGTCTCCCGTCTGTATTTGTTCTACGCTCGTCTCTGGTCTAATATTAAACGGGGCAAATTGTTGACATTCTTGGGGACAGAAAACAAGTCGTTCCAAGATGCTAAAAAAAGAAAAAGACTAAATTATAGGCCTGACCTTTCTCAGAGCCCGCTACTTTTTTATTCCAGAGTCAAACGATCACTTTGTGATGAGAAGGAATGGAGTTGTTTCTGGTCAAAACTTGTAAATGACGCGCGCATATCAAGTGACGTGAATCTGTTTTAGCTCAAAGTAAGTTTTGAGAATGACTCTTAGCTACTACCAAACCAGACTTTAGCACAACATCTGTGGTCAGGTTGGCATCAACAGATGAAACCAAAGATTTAAGCTCAGACTTAAGTACACGTGATGAATACTTTTTTTTGTACTTTATTGTGTGTGTTGCCTGTTGTTTGTTATGTTTGTACAGCACTTTGGTTGGCCTTGTCGCTGCTGGGGCGGCCGTGGCGTGGTGGTAATAGCAGTCGTCCCCCGATCAGAAGGTTGGCGGTTCGAATCCCGGTTCCCCACACCATGTGTCGTTGTGTCCTTGGGCAAGACACTTAACCCCGAGTTGCTCCCGGTAGGACTGGAAAGCACCTTGCATGGTAGTCTGCCGCTACCGGTGTATGAATGTGTGTAGCATTCAATGTGTGTAGCACTTTGAGATTTTCACTAATGAAAAGTGCGTTATAAATTGAATTCATTATTATTATTATTATTAAAGTACTCTATAAATAAAGTGGCATGGTATGGTATGGTACTTAATCAGCTACCTTGCCAAATTTGAGCTTTTTAGCCGTAAAATTTTAACGAGTTATTGCAATTTTATTAATTAGTTGTAGACGTACATTCCTTTCTGAAAGTTTCATTACGATCCATTAATTTGTCCCCAATATATGTTGCTAATAGAGTTAATAGATAATGGCAGTTTTTAAACGGATCTGGGAGTTTAAATTGGGAACTCTCAGCTACTACCACACCAAACTTTAGCTCCATATCTGTAAACTGACTGAATTATCGTTTGGGTTGATTAAAATCGTTAAACCGTGGCGGCCATCTTGAATTGATTGGACTTCATAAATAATGCGCATCGTGATTATTTTTGGAGTTTCATTAAAAATCGTCCAGTTGTTTCAGGGATATTGTGCTAACAGACACAGACAATGTGCTATTATTTCAAGCTGTTGCATCCACACTTTAACCATCGATTTACACAGAAATAACGTAATTTTACGCTTCACTGTACAAATAAATGCAGCAAGATAATTTTTATTCTGCTCACCACTTTAACACCAGCAGTGGAGGCTTGAGTTTAAGCAAATATTTACGTCCGATTATCCGAGTTTACCGTGAATATTCCTGCCTAACATGACGGAAGGACACGTTCAGGGCAGTTTTCTGTCTAAAATATCCACGCAGCATCACTACCAACAATAAAAACGAGTCTTTCCTGACTTTTTCGCCTTGTGATGGATTAAAAAAAGGCACAAAAACCGCTTCCAAGCTCAAGCTAGCAAAGCCGAACTTACCTTAAAACGGCATAAAGGTTATTCCTGAAAAACCGGTTAATCCAAACGAAACTTTTCCAAAGGAATGCGATAAAAACTCCAAACTTTGGGAATTCTTCTACTGGCTCTGGGACAACTCGTCCTCTCCGCTGAAGCCACTCTGTCCCACTCAACCGCTGGAGCAGCTCATACATGTGGAGCAGGGGAGAAGCGGGAAAAAAGGGGGTGTCCAGCATTACAGTAAAATTATTTTACTTTTAAAGATGTACATTTCCTTCACAAGTCATCTTGAACGGAATACTACTTTTGTAAAAATGTGTTCGGTCTTTTGAGTCGTGCCCAGAAATGTGTTTTAACTGCGTGGGATCGCCGCGGTCCTCGCGAATGCCCCCTCTGATTGTGCTGACTTGGTATCGCCCACGGCTGCCCCTCATTCCAGGTCTGGAGCTCCGCCGCAGTAAATTTGGAAGCGGCGTCGGGTGGAAATGCGAACAGCGCTGAGCTTCTGTATTAAAAGAGCTCTAAGAAAAGTTTTGACATGTAGGACACTTTATTTTTACGATAGCGTCCGGCAGCTGCTTTTTAAGCTGCAGGGTAATAAATCTTTTCACAAGGATAAAGAAGGGACATCAAAATAATTAGAATACTGTATGTGCCATTATACTGTAGCTCATAAAAACAAGATTGAACTTAAATGCTTAACAGACCTCGAGGGAATGCATATCGCCCGCCACATTTCATGCTTTACATCTTCACACAGCTGCTCCTACTTGTCTCTGCGTGTGCAGCTACAGCATGCGCTCTCAGGACATGATTACCTGCAGTCAGTGTTCCCTCATTGAGAACTGAACCAGGCAAAAGGGCCTTCTCCTCCTGTTTCCTGGAATATCTTGCAAAAGGATCTAAGGATCAAGATCTTGACCTCTAAATGGCTTCAAACATCTGCTAAATTCCTGGCAAAAACCAACACAGACCATTTTTTGTTTTCTACACCGAAAAAACCATCTGTCTTTTTGTTGTTGTTGTTGTTGTTGTTGTTGTTGTTGTTGTTGTTACGTTTTCTTTAAAATACTATTTTATTTTCACTTGTAAAATAAATAAATAAATTGGTACGCATCCTTTATGATTGTCTATTGTGGTTGTGGTTGTCATCACTCTGCTAAAATCAGGTCTTTCTTGTAAATGAGTCCCCGAGGCTTAATGGGATTAACATGTAGAAATAAAGGTTGAATGAACAAAAAATTGTACCATAACATGAAGAGGCTGAAAGTGAGTTGTTAAAGCTGATTTAAAAAAAAACAATAGCTAAAAGCAAAACAATAGCTAAAAGAAATAGAGTGCCAACAGAAACCAAAGCAATACCTAACAAACAGCTGGCTTGTGATAGCTAACAGCTATGCTAGCTAAAGCTAATATAGCAAAAGCTAGCTACACATAACGGAAAGGTAGCCATAAGTTAAAAGTCACGAAAAAAAAAAAAACATATCGGTGTGAGAGGATGGCTGTGAGGTGAGAAGGGAGGCCATCTATAAAAATATTTAAAAAAGTCACGAAAGTCTTTCTTAAAGTACCAAAACAATAGTAGCATAATGCCATCTAAAATCAAGCATAATGAATCTAACAGCTAAAAGTGCCAAACTCTAGCTAATGACAATAAAGCTAAATGTTGCTACACATAGCTAAAAGGCAGCTAGACGCTAAAAGGCTTACCAGAAGTACCAACATAATCGCCAAAAGAAGCAGAATGCCAACAAAAACCGACACAATAGCTAACTAAAAGCTAGCTCATTATAGCTAACAGCCATTACTCACAGCTATCACTAATTAACAGAGCTAGCTAAAACTAATATAGCAAAAGCTAATTAAACATAACAGAAAGGTAACCATAAGCTAAATGTCAAGAAAGGCTTGCTTAAAGTACCAAAACAATAGCTAAAAGTAGCAAAATGTCATCTAAACTTAAACAGAGTGAACCAATAACAGCTAAAAGTAGTACATTTTAGCAAATGAAGCTAAAGGTAACATTTCAAAAAGGCAGCTAGAAGATTAAAGGCTTACTAAAAGTACTAAAACAATAGCTAAAAGGAGCAAAATACCATCTAAAAGTCAAACATAGCAATTCACTAACAGCTAAATAACGCAATGGCTAGCTACCGTAATAGGAAAGTTTAGCTCAAAGTAACAAACAGGTATTGCTAAAAGCATATAAAACACTAGCTAAAAGTGTAAAAAAAATACTAGCTAAAAGCAACAAAACGTGTGCTACAAGTAGCAAAATGATGCTAGAAGTAGCAAATAGCCATTCAAAAGTAACGAAAAGGCTAACTAAAAGCTATAAGTGAAAACAGATTAGGTAAAAGCTAAACGTAGCAGAACACTTGCTGAAACCACAACCCCGTCCTAAAAAGGTTGGGACCCTTTGTAAAATATAAATATGAACAGGATGCAATGATTTCAGATCTCATAAACTCATACAAAGTTCTACTGAGAGTACGGTATGGGTTTATGACATTTTTGAGTAATCGCCTTCATTTCAACATGCTAAAAGTAGCAGTTTGATAAGACTACGGTAAGCCTGGTGGACCAGCACACGGCTCATCCCTTTTCATGTTGGCCCTCTGTCTCTGACAAGGGCCCCCAAGAACAAATTACAGGTCACAGTGTCAGATGGTGGACACCATGTTAGAGGAGGACAGCTATTTCTGTAAACCTTGGACTTGAAGTATACAAGTAAAGATGTGAATGTCGAATAGGCAGTCAGTTTTTTCCTGATTTTAATTTTTCTGTATACTTTGTGCTATTTTAGCTGTTCATAGATCAAAATATTCAGCTCTTTCATGAGATGGGAGCTACCTTCAACTTTTGATTTATGTATCAAAAGGATAGGCACCATCAAACCTGCAATCAGCACACAAACCAAACCCTGCCTCTCTGATGATATGGGGGTGCATTAGTGCCTCTAGCATGGGCAGATTACACATCTGGAAAGACTGCATTGCTTCGATAAAGTATAAAATTTTTATACTTACACCCACACATCGTTTTCAGTGAAGGCCTTGCAGATTTCAAACTTCATCTTGCATCCATTATGGCACATGGCTTCGTAGCAGAGGAGTCCAGGCGCTGAACTGACCTATCTGCAGTCCAGACCTTGCAATGATTGGAAACATTTGATGCATCATCAATTAGAAGTTCCAACAAAGAAGACCCAGGACTGTTGAACAGCTGGCTCCTCCATTAGACCAGATTGGTACAATGTTCTCTGCAAAACCTCAGTTTCCACAGATCCTCCTATACCTCCAAAGACTGGTCTCCTCAGGTCCTCTAGAACCTCCAAAGACTGGTCTGGTCCTCTAGAACCTCCAACCAGTCTCGCTCTTTTCTGTCTCTCTCATGAAAAAAACTGATTAAACAAAAAACAAATATGAAGAATCAGACCAGTTCTACAGAACATCTACGGTAAGTCCTTTGTCCATCTCAAACCTCCACAGAGATCCAGCCTTTGTCTGCAAACATCTGTCTTGATTTGATTAGCTGGTTCTGACCCGGCCCGACGTGCCGCAGGGACTATTTTGTTGAGGCAGTTTACAGCTAATTGAAACAACTGCCTCTGCATTTGTGTCTCCCCGGGGGACAATGACCTCCCACCTCCCCGTCCCCGGAGAGCCCTCAACATCTGCTGTAGCTCCACACCAAAGCATGAAAACTCTGACATCGTCTCGTGTTGTCTCCTGTTGTGGAGCGAAGAGGGGAAATGGAAACACCTTCCATTCATCTGTGCACGTTGTGAGCATGATGACCTGAGAATAAATGTTGGGGTGGGGTTTCATCTGGTTCCCTTCAAAAACTTAGAGTTGCCACATCAAAATTCAACATGGCCGCCACCATACTGTATCTATATTTTAACCAACCTCACCAGTCATGTGAAGAAACTTTACTTTCCGGTTTTTACATTGTTTAAAATTTTCTTCAAACTACTGGGGCAGAAGAAGATTAATGTAAGGTGGTCAAGGAGTCCACATCTGATAACCAATGAGCTCAGAGCAAATTCCAGATAATTAGAGGTGAACTCCAAGGTCAAAGGTCATCTGTGTCAGATCACACCATCAGTCTGTTTGAGACAAAGTGGACCTAATGGAAGACGACTGAGGAAAAAACCAGATCATGACAAAGACTGGTTGAGAAGACAAAGCTTCTGGGAGAATGTCCCGTGAACAGATGAGACAAAAACGGGAGTTTTTTGACAACCAGTCCCATCAGCTGTGTGTTCACACACCCAACACTGGACAGACAACAGAACCCAGTACCTACAGAACAGTGGAGGCTCGGTTCTGTTCTGGACCAGGGTGTCCTGAATCTGAGCAGAGGAGGATGAAATCTCAAAGGCACTGTGGAGTGAAATGTGCTGCTCAGGCAGGAAGATGGGTCTGAGACAGAGGACAATGATCGTCCAACAAGACAATGATCCAAAACAAACAGCTAAAAACAGCCAGGAATGGATCAGAACCAAACATTTGACTGTTCTGGAGTGTCCTTCTCAGCCCTGATCCAAGCCTAATGAACATCTGAAGAAGGAAACTTCAGACCTGAGACATCTGGAGCAGACTGATCATGAGGAGTGGACCGGAACACCCGAGGAGAGGCGGACCGGAACACCAGAGGAGAGGCGGACCGGAACACCCGAGGAGAGGCGGACCGGAACACCTGAGGGCAGGTGGACCGGAACACCCGAGGAGAGGCGGACCGGAACACCCGAGGAGAGACGGACCGGAACACCCGAGGGCAGGCGGACCGGAACACCCGAGGGCAAGCGGACCGGAACACCCAAGGGCAGGCGGACCGGAACACCAGAGGGCAGGCGGACCGGAACACCCGAGGGCATACGGACCGGAACACCCGAGGACAGGTGGACCGGAACACCTGAGGGCAGGCGGACCGGAACACCTGCGGAAAGGCGGACCGGAAAACATGATGAATGGCGGGCCGGAAGACCTGCGGACAGGTGGACCGGAACACCCGAAGACAGGCGGACCGGAACACCCGAGGGCAGGTGGACCGGAACACCCGAGGGCAGGCGGACCGGAGCACCGACGGACAGGCGGACCGGAACACCCGAGAACAGGCGGACCGGAACACCCGAGGGCAAGCGGACCAGAACACCTGAGGGCAAGCGGACGGAACACCCGAGGACAGGCGGACCGGAACACCCGAGGACAGGCGGACCGGAACACCAGAGGGCAGACGGACCGGAAATTCTGCGGACAGGCGGACCGGAACACCCGAGGACAAGCGGACCGGGACACCCGAGGACAGGCGCAACGGAAAACCCGAGGACAGGCAGATCGGAACATCCGGGGACAGGCGGAATGGAACACCCGAGGGCAGGCGGACCGGAACCCCCGAGGACAGGCGGACCGAAACACCCGAGGGCAGACGGACCGGAACACCTGCGGACAGGTGAACCGGAACACCCGAGGACATGTGGACCAGAACACCCGCGGACAGGTGGACCGGAACACCCGCGGACAAGCGGACCGGAACACCCGAGGACAGGCGGACTGGAACACCCGAGGGCAGGTGGACCGGAACACCCGAGGGCAGGCGAGCTAGACTTTGAAACTGCTGTACGCCGGGCTGTCTCTACATCATGTTTAACAGCACAAATGGAGGTTGCCACTTTACAGCAGGAGGTAAAGAGTTTAACACAGTCGAGTATTGGCAGCGCTGAACAAACGCGTAGTCTCTACGAAGAATGCAAAGTGTTAAAAAGGGATTTTGACCAATCACAAGATGATTTGGAAAAATGTGTGGTGGAGAAGGATAAGTATTACCATCAATACAAGTCGCTTCAGGCGGATTGTGGGGAGGCACGAGACGCGCTGGAAAAATGCACGGACACCCTGGAATCATTATCACTACGGTACACAAGGCTGCAAGAGGATTATAGAAAATCACAAGAACAGCACATGATGTTACAACGTGAAAATGATGGGTTAAAAGTCCAACTGAACAGTTGTCGAATAGAGCGTGCATCAGCAATGAACAAACTCTTTGAAGAAGAGAGAAAATGTTTGAATCTCATGAGTAAACACCTTGAGAACAACCCGCCTCCGCCGCCCCCTCCCATACCTGATGACCCGCTCCCTCCTCCACCGCCCCCGCCCATGCCCGATGCACTACTCCCTCCAACACCACCGCCTAGAACACCAACACCACCGCGCCGTCCCTTAGGGCCTCTAAAACCGACAATCCCACCGGATGCACCGGTGGGTGGATCTGATAATAACCCACAAATACCTCTATCAATGGCTGAACTACGGAATATGGCGAAAAGCATTCAAACCTTCGCTCCTGGCCCAATGGGCTCACACGAAACCAAGATCTATCTCGATGACCTTGATTTCCAGCTTCAACGCTTCCCAGAAGCTACAGTTGATGATAAAATCTGTCTGATAAGGTTAACCTCGGACAGGACAGTGCATGCTTTCATGAAGCGTCAACGAGACGCAGTAATGAATGACTACAGTCTTCTCTGTGCTGCGCTGATAAAGGAGTATACTCCTTGCACGGGGCCCGATGGCATCATAGCGGCAACCGACATCAAGCAAGGTAGGAATGAGCACCCGAGGTCATATTATGACCGAATATTCCGTGCCTATTTCGGTGACAGATGCGAGCCAGAGATGGAGGAAGAGATAGGGTTTAAATATATCTTCAGCAAAAATCTTTGCCCTGACATAAGAGAGAAAGTACATGTCAGCGCAAACTATAAACGGAGGTCCATCGAAGACATAAGAGAGTGCGCGATAGATGTTTTTACAGGTCGCACACCAAACAAGACACCCTTTGAGGTGTGTCCTGGTGAAAAGGTCAAATACCAATCGCTAGACCTTGAAGGAGCAAGAGCGCCAGCTCACTCTTTTAAGGAAGCCGAGAATAAGCAAAATTTCCAACCTGACAGACCGCAAAATGAAGGTGTCCGCTGGAACAAAGACCAAAAGGGGTCCAGAGACCCTAAGTGGTACAGGCCGCATCAAGAGGAAGAACCCCATCATCAAAAAAGGGGGGCTTTCCAAAAGAAAAAGAAATATGGGTCCCAAGGTGACTCATATGGAAGAGGGTGGTCCCAGAGGGGACCCCCGAGCAATGCGCCAGCTCCTGCACCTCAAACTGAACAGTCTGGGGCGAGGAAAAACCCACAGAAGTTCCAGAAAAAAGGCCCTAAACCTCTGTCTTCAGAAGAGATGGAGAACATACGTCGGTTGTTAGAAAGTTTGAAAAAAACAAACAAGGAAAACAAACCTGGAGTGATGTGTAGCACTATCATTGATAGTGACTCAGAACACACAAATAACAGCAATGCCACGATTGCTGACAGTCGCCAAGATACTGATGGTCAGGATGCTGACAATCAGGGTATAGACAGTCAACAAGACGTTGACTGTAACCATGACTTCATTGTTACAGAGTCCGAGAGCCCCTCATCGGAAAAAGGGGGGGTAAGCTCACTCACCAAAGACAATGACTCGTCACAGACCGATCACTCAGACCCATGTGTGACTGCACTACCAGTACAGGTGAATGAAATTCACACAGACAATGGTAGACGTAACACACGTCGGAAAAAACCTGATAGGTTCCTGTGTAACATTATCAGGAAGGGGCCCGCTAAGAAGGCTTACCTGTCAATCACTTTAGAAGGGGTCCTCACAGAAGAGGCCCTCCTGGATGGTGGGGCTGACATAACCATTATGTCTCCCACACTGTTGAAGGAGCTAAGGATAGCCGCTAGCGGGGTTGACAGGGAAATACCCCTCAAAGAATGTGCTGTAGTACTGCAGGGACTCTCAGAGACGAGAACAACCCTTACAGCTATAGCCATGGTTCATATGCAGATTGGTGAAATGACGCTATACCACCCGGTACACGTGTCCACCGTTGACTCATTCCCATTTTTGGTTGGCCAAGACTTTATAAACCGCTTTGACGCGATTATAGATTATGGCGATCAAACAATGTGGACCAGAGTGAGCCAACCACTGCCGATCGATATGCCTACACAAGGTGACACTGACTGTCTAACAGCAGGTACCGCGGAAGGCACAAAGGGATCCTCCAACGAGAGCACAATCCCGGTAAGTGAACCTTCAGCAACAGGTGAGGCAGAAAAGGCCCAACAAGAGAGCCTCCTCTGCGAGCTGAAACAGTCAGCACTCACTGAACACTACCTACCACAGGTAGTCAAAGGTGTTGAGATCCAAGGATCCCACACCGATGATGCTGTTCTGTCTCCTTGGACGGAGAAATCAGCGATCAGCCAAGCTTTCTATGGAACCTTGGTTAAAAAACAGTTGGGTCTAGATATGAACAAAAAGGCTTTCCGCTTTTCGTTAGACCCCAACGATAAACAGGTAATGACCGCAATAGGGATCATTGACCTGAAACTAATCTGGAACCAACGAGAACTGGATCACCCGTTCCTCGTGGTCCCGAACCTACCACATGCAACCTACATAGGCTCCGACATTTTGGTAAGATTAGGTGTCCGAGTGGACATCAACAACAATGTACTGTGGTCACTAGACACGGCCACAAAGGAATCTCCTGTGCTGACAACAGAGAACCTTAAGGCTGGACAGACCATTCCAGAGGTCTGTCAGATTGCTAACAGCCATAACACTGCGGTACCACCTCAGGTTATGAACAAGCCGGTGATGTGTCACATCATGAAAGGACAAGCTATTAGCACAAAACTGGCATACTTTCAACCATCTCCTATGTTTTTCAACTTAGGACTGTCCATGGAGGCCACATTCCAAGTGACCCTCGACTGCAGAACCACGACTGTTGCTGTGTGCAACACAAGCACAGAAGAGGTACTGATCCCAAAAAACACACAGCTAGGATGGTTGATCTCCACTGATTTTCATGATTTTGAGCTAAGCATTCCATTTCTGGGAGGACTCCCAGAGAACTTGATCCCATATCAACACACGGGGCAAGTCTTGTTCACGAAACCAACACAGGCCATAGCTCTTTTCTCCCCCAGTGAGTCCGACCAGGACACTGTCCGCAGGTTCGGTTTCAACAAAGGAGACAGTCTATGCCCCCAAACTTACAGTGCACTACCTGTTGACAGGTTTTACGACACTGAAGGGGACTCACTGGAGCTCCCCAAAGAACAAGAACCCCTCTCAGTTGCTTCACAGATTGACCAGGTGGTCGCCCAAGCCGACGCCCTGAAAACTGATGAAGAAAGGGACAAACTTCGCAAAGTTCTTCTAAAATATGAGAAATCATTCTCAACTGACTCGATGGATTGTGGGTTGACCACGCTCCACACAGTGAGCATCCCAACCCCGCCTAATGCTCCCCCTGCATTTGTCAGACAGTACAAGATTCCTCTGGCAGCACATCAACCTGTCAGAGAAATCATTAATGACCTGTTAGAAAAAGGTATCATCCGATACTGTAACAGCACTTACTCTGCGCCTTTATGGCCGGTGTTAAAACCTAATGGTAAGTGGAGACTCACTATAGACTACAGAAAGCTAAACAAACAAGTTCCCTTATCCAGATGGCCTATGACGCAACTCCAACAGGAACTGCCCAAGGTCACCAATGGTAAGTACTTCTCGACTCTCGACGTCGCCTCTGGTTTTTGGACCATCCCTGTGCGCGCCGAGGACCAGTACAAACTAGCTTTCACTTTTGGTGGCCGTCAGTACACCTTTAACAGGTGTCCCTTTGGCTACGCTAACTCACCTGCAGAGTTCAACATCTTCTTGAACAAAGCATGTCCAGACGCCCACGAGCGTGGGACACTGATCTACGTGGACGATGTCCTTTTGAGGCAGCCAACACTGGACTCACATTTGGCTGAGATCGACCACGTTCTGAATCAGCTGACAACTGCTGGTGCTAAGATATCACTGTCAAAATGCCAATGGTGCAGAACCAAAGTGGACTACGTTGGCCTACTTGTAGGTCCTGACGGAGTACAACCACAGCTGACTCGCACCCAAGGCCTCGACAATCTCAAAGTCCCCACCAATCTCAAAGAACTACAAAGTTTTCTGGGCGTGTGTAACTACTCGAACCAATTCATCGAAAACTATGCGGACCTTGCGAAACCACTGACTGAACTCCTTAAAAAAGACGTACCATTTGTT
>JBBPBX010075643.1:0-17298 GCA_038048925.1 Garcialebias charrua | reverse complement strand
AATGGCCGCCTTACCATTTATCGTACAACATTGGTGCCAGAGGGTTTTCTGTGCATCTTGGTGAGTTGGACAAGTGTACCAAATTTCATGATTCTACGTCAAACTAAGGTCAATGCAGAGGGTATTTTGAATATTTCTAGGGGGCGCTCTTGAGCCGTTTCTGTAGCGATTTGCTAATTAGCATAAAAACCTGTTCAAGGGGTGGGCAATGATCGATCATACTGATTTTGGTACTCCTCTGATCAAATCTGTGGATTTTAGAACCAAACGTATGGTGATGGCGTTATGTCTTACTTCGCCACGTCGCCACGCCCACATGCTCCACCAAAAACGAACAGTATTGGAATGCTTGTTACACCAACATGTCTTCGGTCACTGGACACAATGCCACGCTGATTAGGTAACAGGGGTCCGATATGGACCGTTCAACGTAAAACTTTACACTTCCTGTTGTCAGGGGGCGTGGCTTAAGTGATGTCATGATTTGACCATACAGTTTTGCGGGGGACCGGATGTGGGTCAATAACTGAAGGTTTGATGTATTAGACTTTTTTCGTGTAAGAGCTGTAAGCGTTTCGTTTTTCATGGCGAGATGTCCAACTTTGACGTCTGGCCCCGCCCCTTCAGCATTCATGAAAACGCACAATTTTGATATCGTTTGTTCCCCCGTGCCTTATGAAGAAACTGGCCAAGTTTGAACCAAATCGAGCGAAATTCATAGGAGGAGTTCGTTCAAATGCGGAGGCTGTAAACGGCCAAAAAGGGGTGAAAATTTGGTCATCGTTCCAAAATGGCCGCCTTACCATTTATCGTACAGCGTTGGTGCAAGAGGGTTTTCTGTGCATCTTGGTGAGTTGGACAAGTGTACCAAATTTCATGATTCTACGTCAAACTAAGGTCAATGCGGAGGGTATTTTGAAAATTTCTAGGGGGCGCTCTTGAGCCGTTTCTGTGGCGATTTTTGCCACGCCCCCAAAATACGTAATTTTTCACCAGTCCTGACGAGTCCGCCAAATTTGGTGAGTTTTCGTATATGATAAAGCCTCCAAAAGGCCACTTCTTTGGGGGGAAGAAAAAAAAAAAAAAAATAATAATAATAATTAAAGCTGCAAGCAGCATTGAGGCCCTCGCAGCTTAGCGCCGCTCGGACCTTATTGAGGCGACCGCGCGAGCTCCAGCTCGTCCGCTCGGTCGCCATTTCGAAGTCTCTCGTGTCTACTCCGCACCAGGGGTGCACACGCACAATAAATCTGGTTCAGATTGGATGATGTCTCACTGAGATATAACAGTTTGAATAATCTAGGGGGCGCTCTGGAGTCAAACGTTAGCCCACCATATCAATGTGTCCACAAGGTCTCACTGATGATGCACAATAAATCTGGTTTAGATCGGATGATGTATCACTAAGATATAACGATTTGAATAATCTAAGGGGCGCTATGGAGTCATATGTTAAACCACAATATCAATGTGTCCACGAGGGCTCACTGATGATGCACAATAAATCTGGTTTAGATCGGATGATGTATCACTAAGATATAACGATTTGAATAATCTAAGGGGCGCTATGGAGTCATATGTTAAACCACAATATCAATGTGTCCACGAGGGCTCACTGATGATGCACAATAAATCTGGTTTAGATCGGATGATGTATCACTGAGATATAACGATTTGAATAATCTAGGGGGCGCTCTTGAGTCATATGTTAAACCACAATATCAATGTGTCCACAAGGTCTCACTGATGAAGCATAGTAAATCTCGTGCAGATCGGATAATGTATCACTAAGATATAACTGTAGTAATAATATAGGGGGCGCTATGGAGTAAAAATTTACATACCATTATCAATGTGTGTCGAAGTGTTCACTGATAAAGCACAATAAATCTCGTGCAGATCGGATAATGTATCACTGAGATATAACTGTAGTAATAATATAGGGGGCGCTATGGAGTAAAAATTTACATACCATTATCAATGTGTGTAGAAGTGTTCACTGATGAATCACAATAAATCTCGTGCAGATCGGATAATGTATCACTAAGATATAACTGTAGTAATAATATAGGGGGCGCTATGGAGTAAAAATTTACATACCATTATCAATGTGTGTCGAAGTGTTCACTGATAAAGCACAATAAATCTCGTGCAGATCGGATAATGTATCACTGAGATATAACTGTAGTAATAATACAGGGGGCGCTATGGAGTAAAAATTTACATACCATTATCAATGTGTGTAGAAGTGTTCACTGATGAATCACAATAAATCTCGTGCAGATCGGATAATGTATCACTAAGATATAACTGTAGTAATAATATAGGGGGCGCTATGGAGTAAAAATTTACATACCATTATCAATGTGTGTCGAAGTGTTCACTGATAAAGCACAATAAATCTCGTGCAGATCGGATAATGTATCACTGAGATATAACTGTAGTAATAATATAGGGGGCGCTATGGAGTAAAAATTTACATACCATTATCAATGTGTGTAGAAGTGTTCACTGATGAATCACAATAAATCTCGTGCAGATCGGATAATGTATCACTAAGATATAACTGTAGTAATAATATAGGGGGCGCTATGGAGTAAAAATTTACATACCATTATCAATGTGTGTCGAAGTGTTCACTGATAAAGCACAATAAATCTTGTGCAGATCGGATAATGTATCACTAAGATATAACTGTAGTAATAATACAGGGGGCGCTATGGAGTAAAAATTTACATACCATTATCAATGTGTGTAGAAGTGTTCACTGATGAATCACAATAAATCTCGTGCAGATCGGATAATGTATCACTAAGATATAACTGTAGTAATAATATAGGGGGCGCTATGGAGTAAAAATTTACATAACATTATCAATGTGTGTCGAAGTGTTCACTGATGATGCACAATAAATCTGGTTCAGATCGGATGATGTATCACTGAGATATAACTATAGAAGTAATGTAGGGGGCGCACTTGAGTCAAATGTTAGCCCACCATATCAATGTGTCCACAAGGGCTCACTGATGATGCACAATAAATCTGGTTCAGATCGGATGATGTATCACTGAGATATAACTATAGAAATAATGTAGGGGGCGCACTTGAGTCAAATGTTAGCCCACTATATCAATGTGTCCACAAGGGCTCACTGATGATGCACAATAAATCTGGTTCAGATCGGATGATGTATCACTGAGATACAACAGTTTGAATAATCTAGGGGGCGCTATGGAGGGTATTTGCTAATTAGCATAAACACCTGTTCAAGGGGTGGGTAATGATCGATCATAATGATTTTGGTACTCCTCAGATCAAATCTGTGGAGTTTAGAACCAAACGTATGGTGACGGCGTTACGTCTTACTTCGCCATGTCACCACGCCCACTTGCTCCACCCAAAACGAACAGTGCTGGAAAGCTTGTTACACCAACATGTCTTCGGTGACTGGATACAATGTCACGCTGATTAGGTAACAGGGATCCGATATGGACCGTTCAACGTAAAACTTTACACTTCCTGTTGTCAGGGGGCGTGGCTTAAGTGATGTCATGATTTGACCATACAGTTTTGCAGGGGACCGGATGTGGGTCAATCACTGAAGGTTTGATGTATTAGACAGTTTTCGTGTAAGAGCTGTAAGCGTTTCGTTTTTCATGGCGAGATGTCCAACTTTGAGGTCTGGCCCCGCCCCTTCAGCATGCATGAAAACGCACAGTTTTGATAACATTTGTTCCCCCGTGCCTTATAAAGAAACTGGCCAAGTTTGAATCAAATCGAGCGAAATCCCTAGGAGGAGTTCGTTGAAATGCAGAGGCTGTAAACGGCCAAAAAGGGGTGAAAATTTGGTCATCGTTCCAAAATGGCCGCCTTACCATTTATCGTACAACATTGGTGCCAGAGGGTTTTCTGTGCATCTTGGTGAGTTGGACAAGTGTACCAAATTTCATGATTCTACGTCAAACTAAGGTCAATGCAGAGGGTATTTTGAATATTTCTAGGGGGCGCTCTTGAGCCGTTTCTGTAGCGATTTGCTAATTAGCATAAACACCTGTTCAAGGGGTGGGCAATGATCGATCATACTGATTTTGGTACTTCTCGGATCAAATCTGTGGATTTTAGATCCAAACGTATGGTTATGGCGTTACGTCTTACTTCGCCATGTCGCCACGCCCACTTGCTCCACCCAAAACGAACAGTGCTGGAAAGCTTGTTACACCAACATGTCTTTAGTCACTGGACACAATGTCACGCTGATTAGGTAACACGGGTCCGATATGGACCTTTCAAAGTAAAACTTTACACTTCCTGTTGTCAGGGGGCGTGGCTTAAGTGATGTCATGATTTGACCATACAGTTTTGCAGGGGACCGGATGTGGGTCAATAACTGAAGGTTTGATGTATTAGACTCTTTTCGTGTAAGAGCTGTAAGCGTTTCGTTTTTCATGGCGAGATGTCCAACTTTGACGTCTGGCCCCGCCCCTTCAGCATTCATGAAAACGCACAATTTTGATGTCGTTTGTTCCCCCATGCCTTATGAAGAAACTGGCCAAGTTTGAACCAAATCAAGCGAAATTCATAGGAGGAGTTCGTTCAAATGCAGAGGCTGTAAACGGCCAAAAAGGGGTGAAAATTTGGTCATCGTTTCAAAATGGCCGCCTTACCATTTATTGTACAACATTGGTGCCAGAGGGTTTTCTGTGCATCTTGGTGAGTTGGACAAGTGTACCAAATTTCATGATTCTACGTCAAACTAAGGTCAATGCGGAGGGTATTTTGAAAATTTCTAGGGGGCGCTCTTGAGCCGTTTCTGTGGCAATTTTTGCCACGCCCCCAAAATATGTAATTTTTCACCAGTCCTGACGAGTCCGCCAAATTTGGTGAGTTTTCATATATGATAAAGCCCCCAAAAGGCCACTTCAAGAGGGACTAGAATAAAAATAATAATAAAAATAATAAAAATAATAATAAACACTACAATTACAATAGGTCCTTGCAGCGCTTCGCTGCTTCGGGCCTAATTAAAGCTGCAAGCAGCATTGAGGCCCTCGCAGCTTAGCGCCGCTCGGACCTTATTGAGGCGACCGCGCGAGCTCCAGCTCGTCCGCTCGGTCGCCATTTCGAAGTCTCTCGTGTCTACTCCGCACCAGGGGTGCACACGCACAATAAATCTGGTTCAGATCGGATGATGTCTCACTGAGATATAACAGTTTGAATAATCTAGGGGGCGCTCTGGAGTCACATGTTAAACCACAATATCAATGTGTCCACAAGGTCTCACTGATGATACACAATAAATCTGGTTCAGATCGGATGATGTCTCACTGAGATATAACAGTTTGAATAATCTAGGGGGCGCTATGGAGTTATATGTTAAACCACAATATCAATGTGTCCACAAGGGCTCACTGATTATTCACAATAAATTTGGTTCAGATCGGATGATGTATCACTGAGATATAACTATAGAAATTATGTAGGGGGCGCACTTGAGTCAAATGTTAGCCCACCATATCAATGTGTCCACAAGGGCTCACTGATGATGCACAATAAATCTGGTTCAGATCGGATGATGTATCACTGAGATATAACAGTTTGAATAATCTAGGGGGCGCTCTGGAGTCATATGTTAAACAACAATATCAATGTGTCCACAAGGTCTCACTGATTACGCACAATAAATCTGGTTCAGATCGGATGATGTATCACTGAGATATAACTATAGAAATAATGTAGGGGGCGCACTTGAGTCAAATGTTAGCCCACCTTATCAATGTGTCCACAAGGACTCACTGATGATGCACAATAAATCTGGTTCAAATCCGATGATCTATCTTTGAGATACAACTATAGAAATAATGTAGGGGGCGCAATTGAGTCAAAATTTACACAACAATATCAATGCGTGTAGAACTGCTTCTTGATGACGCACAATAAATCTGGTACAGATCGGATGATGTATCACTGACATATAACAGTTTGAATAATCTAGGGGGCGCTCTGGAGTCATATGTTAAACCATAATATCAATGTGTCCACAAGGTCTCACTGATGATGCACAATAAATCTGGTTCAGATCGGATTATGTATCACTGAGATATAACTGTAGTAATAATATAGGGGGCGCTATGGAGTAAAAATTTACATACCATTATCAATGTGTGTCGAAGTGTTCACTGATAAAGCACAATAAATCTTGTGCAGATCGGATAATGTATCACTAAGATATAACTGTAGTAATAATACAGGGGGCGCTATAGAGTAAAAATTTACATACCATTATCAATGTGTGTAGAAGTGTTCACTGATGAATCACAATAAATCTCGTGCAGATCGGATGATGTATCACTAAGATATAACTGTAGTAATAATATAGGGGGCGCTATGGAGTAAAAATTTACATACCATTATCAATGTGTGTCGAAGTGTTCACTGGTAAAGCACAATAAATCTCGTGCAGATCGGATAATGTATCACTAAGATATAACTGTAGTAATAATACAGGGGGCGCTATGGAGTAAAAATTTACATATCATTATGAATGTGTGTAGAAGTGTTCACTGATGAATCATAATAAATCTCGTGCAGATCGGATAATGTATCACTAAGATATAACTGTAGTAATAATATAGGGGGCGCTATGGAGTAAAAAATTACATAACATTATCAATGTGTATAGAAGTGTTCACTGATGAATCACATTAAATCTCGTGCAGATCGGATAATGTATCACTAAGATATAACTGTAGTAATAATATAGGGGGCGCTATGGAGTAAAAATTTACATACCATTATGAATGTGTGTAGAAGTGTTCACTGATGAATCATAATAAATCTCGTGCAGATCGGATAATGTATCACTAAGATATAACTGTAGTAATAATATAGGGGGCGCTATGGAGTAAAAATTTACATACCATTATCAATGTGTATAGAAGTGTTCACTAATGAATCACATTAAATCTCGTGCAGATCGGATAATGTATCACTAAGATATAACTGTAGTAATAATATAGGGGGCGCTATGGAGTAAAAATTTACATACCATTATCAATGTGTGTCGAAGTGTTCACTGATAAAGCACAATAAATCTCGTGCAGATCGGATAATGTATCACTAAGATATAACTGTAGTAATAATACAGGGGGCGCTATGGAGTAAAAATTTACATACCATTATGAATGTGTGTAGAAGCGTTCACTGATGAATCATAATAAATCTCGTGCAGATTGGATAATGTATCACTAAGATATAACTGTAGTAATAATATAGGGGGCGCTATGGAGTAAAAAATTACATAACATTATCAATGTGTGTCGAAGTGTTCACTGATAAAGCATAATAAATCTCGTGCAGATCGGATGATGTATCACTGAGATATAACTATAGAAATAATGTAGGGGGCGCACTTGAGTCAAATGTTAGCCCACCATATCAATGTGTCCACAAGGGCTCACTGATGATGCACAATAAATCTGGTTCAGATCGGATGATGTATCACTGAGATACAACAGTTTGAATAATCTAGGGGGCGCTATGGAGGCTATTTGCTAATTAACATAAACACCTTTTCAAGGGGTGGGTAATGATCGATCATAATGATTTTGGTACTCCTCAGATCAAATCTGTGGAGTTTAGAACCAAACGTATGGTGACGGCGTTACGTCTTACTTCGCCACGTCACCACGCCCACTTGCTCCACCCAAAACGAACAGTGCTGGAAAGCTTGTTACACCACCATGTCTTCGGTGACTGGATACAATGTCACGCTGATTAGGTAACAGGGATCCGTTATGGACCGTTCAACGTAAAACTTTACACTTCCTGTTGTCAGGGGGCGTGGCTTAAGTGATGTCATGATTTGACGTACAGTTTTGCAGGGGACCGGATGTGGGTCAATCACTGAAGGTTTGATGTATTAGACAGTTTTCGTGTAAGAGCTGTAAGCGTTTCGTTTTTCATGGCGAGATGTCCAACTTTGAGGTCTGGCCCCGCCCCTTCAGCATGCATGAAAACGCACAGTTTTGATAACATTTGTTCCCCCGTGCCTTATAAAGAAACTGGCCAAGTTTGAATCAAATCGAGCGAAATCCCTAGGAGGAGTTCGTTGAAATGCAGAGGCTGTAAACGGCCAAAAAGGGGTGAAAATTTGGTCATCGTTCCAAAATGGCCGCCTTACCATTTATCGTACAACATTGGTGCCAGAGGGTTTTCTGTGCATCTTGGTGAGTTGGACAAGTGTACCAAATTTCATGATTCTACGTCAAACTAAGGTCAATGCGGAGGGTATTTTGAATATTTCTAGGGGGCGCTCTTGAGCCGTTTCTGTAGCGATTTGCTAATTAGCATAAACACCTGTTCAAGGGGTGGGCAATGATCGATCATACTGATTTTGGTACTCCTCGGATCAAATCTGTGGATTTTAGAACCAAACGTATGGTGATGGCGTTATGTCTTACTTCGCCACGTCGCCACGCCCACATGCTCCACCAAAAACGAACAGTATTGGAATGCTTGTTACACCAACATGTCTTCGGTCACTGGACACAATGCCACGCTGATTAGGTAACAGGGGTCCGATATGGACCGTTCAACGTAAAACTTTACACTTCCTGTTGTCAGGGGGCGTGGCTTAAGTGATGTCATGATTTGACCATACAGTTTTGCGGGGGACCGGATGTGGGTCAATAACTGAAGGTTTGATGTATTAGACTTTTTTCGTGTAAGAGCTGTAAGCGTTTCGTTTTTCATGGCGAGATGTCCAACTTTGACGTCTGGCCCCGCCCCTTCAGCATTCATGAAAACGCACAATTTTGATATCGTTTGTTCCCCCGTGCCTTATGAAGAAACTGGCCAAGTTTGAAACAAATCGAGCGAAATTCATAGGAGGAGTTCGTTCAAATGCGGAGGCTGTAAACGGCCAAAAAGGAGTGAAAATTTGGTCATCGTTCCAAAATGGCCGCCTTCCCATTTATTGTACAACGTTGGTGCTAGAGGGTTTTCTGTACATCTTGATGAGTTGGACAAGTGTACAAAAATTTCATGATTCTACGTCAAACTAAGGTCATGCGGAAGGTATTTTTAATATTTCTAGGGGGCGCTCTTGAGCCGTTTCTGTGGCGATTTTTGCCACGCCCCCAAAATACGTAATTTTTCACCAGTCCTGACGAGTCCGTCAAATTTGGTGAGTTTTCGTATATGATAAAGCCTCCAAAAGGCCACTTCTTTGGGGGGAAGAAAAATAATAATAATAATAATAATAAACACTACAATTACAATAGGTCCTTGCAGCGCTTCGCTGCTTCGGGCCTAATAATTAAAGCTGCAAGCAGCATTGAGGCCCTCGCAGCTTAGCGCCGCTTGGACCTTATTGAGGCGACCGCGCGAGCTCCAGCTCGTCCGCTCGGTCGCCATCTCGAACTCTCTCATGCCCATCCAGCACCCGTTTGCCAAGAACAGTTAGCGAATAACAACAATATATACGTGTTTAGAAGTACTGACTGGTGACACACAGTAAATGTAGAACAGATCAGATGATCTAGCAATGAGATGTAACAGTTTGAAAAATAATGTAGGGGGCGCACTGGAGTTATCTGTTAAACCACATGTGTGTTGAAGTGGTCACTGATGATGCACAATAAATCTGGTTTAGATCGGATGATGTATCACTAAGATATAACGATTTGAATAATCTAAGGGGCGATCTGGAGTCATATGTTAAACCACAAAATCAATGTGTCCACGAGGGCTCACTGATGATGCACGATAAATCTGGTTTAGATCGGATGATGTATCACTGAGATATAACTGTAGTAATAATATAGGGGGCGCTATGGAGTAAGAATTTACATACCATTATCAATGTGTGTCGAAGTGTTCACTGATAAAGCACAATAAATCTTGTGCAGATCGGATAATGTATCACTAAGATATAACTGTAGTAATAATACAGGGGGCGCTATGGAGTAAAAATTTACATACCATTATCAATGTGTGTAGAAGTGTTCACTGATGAATCACAATAAATCTCGTGCAGATCGGATAATGTATCACTAAGATATAACTGTAGTAATAATATAGGGGGCGCTATGGAGTAAAAATTTACATACCATTATCAATGTGTGTCGAAGTGTTCACTGATAAAGCACAATAAATCTCGTGCAGATTGGATAATGTATCACTGAGATATAACTGTAGTAATAATATAGGGGGCGCTATGGAGTAAAAATTTACATACCATTATCAATGTGTATAGAAGTGTTCACTGATGAATCACATTAAATCTCGTGCAGATCGGATAATGTATCACTAAGATATAACTGTAGTAATAATATAGGGGGCGCTATGGAGTAAAAATTTACATACATTATCAATGTGTGTCGAAGTGTTCACTGATAAAGCACAATAAATCTCGTGCAGATCGGATAATGTATCACTAAGATATAACTGTAGTAATAATACAGGGGGCGCTATGGAGTAAAAATTTACATACCATTATCAATGTGTGTAGAAGTGTTCACTGATGAATCATAATAAATCTCGTGCAGATCGGATAATGTATCACTAAGATATAACTGTAGTAATAATATAGGGGGCGCTATGGAGTAAAAATTTACATACCATTATCAATGTGTATAGAAGTGTTCACTAATGAATCACATTAAATCTCGTGCAGATCGGATAATGTATCACTAAGATATAACTGTAGTAATAATATAGGGGGCGCTATGGAGTAAAAATTTACATACCATTATCAATGTGTGTCGAAGTGTTCACTGATAAAGCACAATAAATCTCGTGCAGATCGGATAATGTATCACTAAGATATAACTGTAGTAATAATACAGGGGGCGCTATGGAGTAAAAATTTACATACCATTATCAATGTGTGTAGAAGTGTTCACTGATGAATCATAATAAATCTCGTGCAGATCGGATAATGTATCACTAAGATATAACTGTAGTAATAATATAGGGGGCGCTATGGAGTAAAAATTTACATAACATTATCAATGTGTGTCGAAGTGTTCACTGATAAAGCATAATAAATCTCGTGCAGATCGGATGATGTATCACTGAGATATAACTATAGAAATAATGTAGGGGGCGCACTTGAGTCAAATGTTAGCCCACCATATCAATGTGTCCACAAGGGCTCACTGATGATGCACAATAAATCTGGTTCAGATCGGATGATGTATCACTGAGATACAACAGTTTGAATAATCTAGGGGGCGCTATGGAGGCTATTTGCTAATTAGCATAAACACCTGTTCAAGGGGTGGGTAATGATCGATCATAATGATTTTGGTACTCCTCAGATCAAATCTGTGGAGTTTAGAACCAAACGTATGGTGACGGCGTTACGTCTTACTTCGCCACGTCACCACGCCCACTTGCTCCACCCAAAACGAACAGTGCTGGAAAGCTTGTTACACCAACATGTCTTCGGTGACTGGATACAATGTCACGCTGATTAGGTAACAGGGATCCGATATGGACCGTTCAACGTAAAACTTTACACTTCCTGTTGTCAGGGGGCGTGGCTTAAGTGATGTCATGATTTGACCATACAGTTTTGCAGGGGACCGGATGTGGGTCAATCACTGAAGGTTTGATGTATTAGACAGTTTTCGTGTAAGAGCTGTAAGCGTTTCGTTTTTCATGGCGAGATGTCCAACTTTGAGGTCTGGCCCCGCCCCTTCAGCATGCATGAAAACGCACAGTTTTGATAACATTTGTTCCCCCGTGCCTTATAAAGAAACTGGCCAAGTTTGAATCAAATCGAGCGAAATCCCTAGGAGGAGTTCGTTGAAATGCAGAGGCTGTAAACGGCCAAAAAGGGGTGAAAATTTGGTCATCGTTCCAAAATGGCCGCCTTACCATTTATCGTACAACATTGGTGCCAGAGAGTTTTCTGTGCATCTTGGTGAGTTGGACAAGTGTACCAAATTTCATGATTCTACGTCAAACTAAGGTCAATGCGGAGGGTATTTTTAATATTTCTAGGGGGCGCTCTTGAGCCGTTTCTGTAGCGATTTGCTAATTAGCATAAACACCTGTTCAAGGGGTGGGCAATGATCGATCATACTGATTTTGGTACTCCTCGGATCAAATCTGTGGATTTTAGATCCAAACGTATGGTGATGGCGTTACGTCTTACTTCGCCATGTCGCCACGCCCACTTGCTCCACCCAAAACGAACAGTGCTGGAAAGCTTGTTACACCAACATGTCTTTAGTCACTGGACACAATGTCACGCTGATTAGGTAACACGGGTCCGATATGGACCTTTCAAAGTAAAACTTTACACTTCCTGTTGTCAGGGGGCGTGGCTTAAGTGATGTCATGATTTGACCATACAGTTTTGCAGGGGACCGGATGTGGGTCAATAACTGAAGGTTTGATGTATTAGACTCTTTTCGTGTAAGAGCTGTAAGCGTTTCGTTTTTCATGGCGAGATGTCCAACTTTGACGTCTGGCCCCGCCCCTTCAGCATTCATGAAAACGCACAATTTTGATATTGTTTGTTCCCCGGTGCCTTATGAAGAAACTGGCCAAGTTTGAACCAAATCGAGCGAAATTCATAGGAGGAGTTCGTTCAAATGCGGAGGCTGTAAACGGCCAAAAAGGGGTGAAAATTTGGTCATCGTTTCAAAATGGCCGCCTTCCCATTTATTGTACAACGTTGGTGCCAGAGGGTTTTCTGTGCATCTTGGTGAGATGGACAAGTGTACCGAATTTCATGATTCTACGTCAAAATAAGGTCAATGCGGAGGGTATTTTGAAAATTTCTAGGGGGCGCTCTTGAGCCGTTTCTGTGACGATTTTTGCCACGCCCCCAAAATACGTAATTTTTCACCAGTCCTGACGAGTCCGCCAAATTTGGTGAGTTTTCGTATATGATAAAGCCTCCAAAAGGCCACTTCTTTGGGGGGAAGAAAAATAAAAAAAAAAATAAAAAAAATAATAATAATTAAAGCTGCAAGCAGCATTGAGGCCCTCGCAGCTTAGCGCCGCTCGGACCTTATTGAGGCGACCGCGCGAGCTCCAGCTCGTCCGCTCGGTCGCCATTTCGAAGTCTCTCGTGTCTACTCCGCACCAGGGGTGCACACGCACAATAAATCTGGTTCAGATCGGATGATGTCTCACTGAGATATAACAGTTTGAATAATCTAGGGGGCGCTCTGGAGTCACATGTTAAACCACAATATCAATGTGTCCACAAGGTCTCACTGATGATACACGATAAATCTGGTTCAGATCGGATGATGTCTCACTGAGATAGAACAGTTTGAATAATCTAGGGGGCGCTATGGAGTTATATGTTAAACCACAATATCAATGTGTCCACAAGGGCTCACTGATTATTCACAATAAATTTGGTTCAGATCGGATGATATATCACTGAGATATAACTATAGAAATAATGTAGGGGGCGCACTTGAGTCAAATGTTAGCCCACCATATCAATGTGTCCACAAGGGCTCACTGATGATGCACAATAAATCTGGTTCAGATCGGATGATGTATCACTGAGATATAACGATTTGAATAATCTAGGGGGCGCTCTTGAGTCATATGTTAAACCACAATATCAATGTGTCCACAAGGTCTCACTGATGAAGCATAGTAAATCTCGTGCAGATCGGATAATGTATCACTGAGATATAACTGTAGTAATAATATAGGGGGCGCTATGGAGTATAAATTTACATACCATTATCAATGTGTGTAGAAGTGTTCACTGATGAATCACAATAAATCTCGTGCAGATCGGATAATGTATCACTAAGATATAACTGTAGTAATAATATAGGGGGCGCTATGGAGTAAAAATTTACATACCATTATCAATGTGTGTAGAAGTGTTCACTGATGAATCACAATAAATCTCGTGCAGATCGGATAATGTATCACTAAGATATAACTGTAGTAATAATATAGGGGGCGCTATGGAGTAAAAATTTACATACCATTATCAATGTGTGTCGAAGTGTTCACTGATAAAGCACAATAAATCTTGTGCAGATCGGATAATGTATCACTAAGATATAACTGTAGTAATAATACAGGGGGCGCTATGGAGTAAAAATTTACATACCATTATCAATGTGTGTAGAAGTGTTCACTGATGAATCACAATAAATCTCGTGCAGATCGGATAATGTATCACTAAGATATAACTGTAGTAATAATATAGGGGGCGCTATGGAGTAAAAATTTACATACCATTATCAATGTGTGTCGAAGTGTTCACTGATAAAGCACAATAAATCTCGTGCAGATCGGATAATGTATCACTAAGATATAACTGTAGTAATAATACAGGGGGCGCTATGGAGTAAAAATTTACATACCATTATCAATGTGTGTAGAAGTGTTCACTGATGAATCATAATAAATCTCGTGCAGATCGGATAATGTATCACTAAGATATAACTGTAGTAATAATATAGGGGGCGCTATGGAGTAAAAATTTACATAACATTATCAATGTGTGTAGAAGTGTTCACTGATGAATCACAATAAATCTGGTTCAGATCGGATGATGTATCACTGAGATATAACCATAGAAATAATGTAGGGGGCGCACTTGAGTCAAATGTTAAACCACAATATCAATGTGTCCACAAGGGCTCACTGATGATGAACAATAAATCTGGTTCAGATCGGATGATGTCTCACTGAGATATAACAGTTTGAATAATCTAGGGGGCGCTCTGGAGTCATATGTTGAACCACAATATCAATGTGTCCACAAGGTCTCACTGATGATGCACAATAAATCTGGTTCAGATCGGATGATGTATCACTGAGATATAACTATAGAAGTAATGTAGGGGGCGCACTTGAGTCAAATGTTAGCCCACCATATCAATGTGTCCACAAGGGCTCACTGATGATGCACAATAAATCTGGTTCAGATCGGATGATGTATCACTGAGATATAACAGTTTGAATAATCTAGGGGGCGCTCTGGAGTCATATGTTAGCCCACCATATCAATGTGTCCACAAGGGCTCACTGATGATGCACAATAAATCTGGTTCAGATCGGATGATGTATCACTGAGATATAACTATAGAAATAATGTAGGGGGCGCACTTGAGTCAAATGTTAGCCCACCATATCAATGTGTCCACAAGGGCTCACTGATGATGCACAATAAATCTGGTTCAGATCGGATGATGTATCACTGAGATATAACTATAGAAATAATGTAGGGGGCGCACTTGAGTCAAATGTTAGCCCACCATATCAATGTGTCCACAAGGGCTCACTGATGATGCACAATAAATCTGGTTCAGATCGGATGATGTATCACTGAGATACAACAGTTTGAATAATCTAGGGGGCGCTATGGAGGCTATTTGCTAATTAGCATAAACACCTGTTCAAGGGGTGGGTAATGATCGATCATAATGATTTTGGTACTCCTCAGATCAAATCTGTGGAGTTTAGAACCAAACGTATGGTGACGGCGTTACGTCTTACTTCGCCATGTCACCACGCCCACTTGCTCCACCCAAAACGAACAGTGCTGGAAAGCTTGTTACACCAACATGTCTTCGGTGACTGGATACAATGTCACGCTGATTAGGTAACAGGGATCCGATATGGACCGTTCAACGTAAAACTTTACACTTCCTGTTGTCAGGGGGCGTGGCTTAAGTGATGTCATGATTTGACCATACAGTTTTGCAGGGGACCGGATGTGGGTCAATCACTGAAGGTTTGATGTATTAGACAGTTTTCGTGTAAGAGCTGTAAGCGTTTCGTTTTTCATGGCGAGATGTCCAACTTTGAGGTCTGGCCCCGCCCCTTCAGCATGCATGAAAACGCACAGTTTTGATAACATTTGTTCCCCCGTGCCTTATAAAGAAACTGGCCAAGTTTGAATCAAATCGAGCGAAATCCCTAGGAGGAGTTCGTTGAAATGCAGAGGCTGTAAACGGCCAAAAAGGGGTGAAAATTTGGTCATCGTTCCAAAATGGCCGCCTTACCATTTATCGTACAACATTGGTGCCAGAGGGTTTTCTGTGCATCTTGGTGAGTTGGACAAGTGTACCAAATTTCATGATTCTACGTCAAACTAAGGTCAATGCAGAGGGTATTTTGAATATTTCTAGGGGGCGCTCTTGAGCCGTTTCTGTAGCGATTTGCTAATTAGCATAAACACCTGTTCAAGGGGTGGGCAATGATCGATCATACTGATTTTGGTACTTCTCGGATCAAATCTGTGGATTTTAGATCCAAACGTATGGTTATGGCGTTACGTCTTACTTCGCCATGTCGCCACGCCCACTTGCTCCACCCAAAACGAACAGTGCTGGAAAGCTTGTTACACCAACATGTCTTCGGTCACTGGACACAATGCCACGCTGATTAGATAACAGGGGTCCGATATGGACCGTTCAACGTAAAACTTTACACTTCCTGTTGTCAGGGGGCGTGGCTTAAGTGATGTCATGATTTGACCATACAGTTTTGCGGGGGACCGGATGTGGGTCAATAACTGAAGGTTTGATGTATTAGACTTTTTTCGTGTAAGAGCTGTAAGCGTTTCGTTTTTCATGGCGAGATGTCCAACTTTGACGTCTGGCCCCGCCCCTTCAGCATTCATGAAAACGCACAATTTTGATATCGTTTGTTCCCCCGTGCCTTATGAAGAAACTGGCCAAGTTTGAACCAAATCGAGCGAAATTCATAGGAGGAGTTCGTTCAAATGCGGAGGCTGTAAACGGCCAAAAAGGGGTGAAAATTTGGTCATCGTTCCAAAATGGCCGCCTTACCATTTATTGTACAACATTGGTGCCAGAGGGTTTTCTGTGCATCTTGGTGAGTTGGACAAGTGTACCAAATTTCATGATTCTACGTCAAACTAAGGTCAATGCGGAGGGTATTTTGAAAATTTCTAGGGGGCGCTCTTGAGCCGTTTCTGTGGCGATTTTTGCCACGCCCCCAAAATACGTAATTTTTCACCAGTCCTGACGAGTCCGCAAAATTTGGTGAGTTTTCGTATATGATAAAGCCCCCAAAAGGCCACTTAAAGAGGGACTAGAATAAAAATAAAAAAAAAAATAATAATAATAATAATAAACACTACAATTACAATAGGTCCTTGCAGCGCTTCGCTGCTTCGGGCCTAATTAAAGCTGCAAGCAGCATTGAGGCCCTCGCAGCTTAGCGCCGCTCGGACCTTATTGAGGCGACCGCGCGAGCTCCAGCTCGTCCGCTCGGTCGCCATTCGAACTCTCTCATGCCCATCCAACACCCGTTTGCCAAGAATAGTTA
>JBBPBX010075641.1:0-17298 GCA_038048925.1 Garcialebias charrua | reverse complement strand
GATTGATAAGGTTTTAGGACAGCTTGCAGAAAAATTTACAGATTATGGTAAAACGATGCCTGAAATGAATCCACCAACGTTATGCTCTGAGCTGACAAAAGTGGCAAGCGGTGGCTCGAAAAAGGAAGCAAAAAAGGTCAGTATGGAGCGCTTAGCAAAGCTGGCCCTGTTACTAAAGGCAAGGTTGGACCAGGAAGTCAGAGAAAATTCAGCTCTAGAGCATGATTTGAAGCGTGAACAAAGAAAACGTAAGGCGGAAAGATCAACATTAAATGTTGATTTACAACTAGCTCGAGCTGAAGCTGAAAAACTGCAGGTGGAGGTTCAGTCACTAAAACAGTCTCAGGCGAACGATACGACTCAACTGGTTTGCGATCTTAAACAGGCTGAGATTGAACGTTTAACTAAAAGTTTACAGGAGACAAGGGAGACACGGGATGACCTCATGAAATGCCAAGATCATACTTTAAAGTTATACGAGGCGACCAAACAGCAAAATCTCAGGATTAATGCTCAACATGATGCGGCCGTTCTTGAAAAAGAAGAACTCCACAGTCGGTGTTGTGCCTTACAACGCGAGTCTATAGACGACCGAGCGGAATTAAAAGAGTGCAGGGAGAAGCTGGCCTCGACTGAATACAAATTAAACCAAGAAAAGAAAAAACGTCTGGCATTAATTAAGGGTCAGTCTCTAGATGAGCCCAGACCTCCAACACCACCGCCTAGAACATCAACTCCATCACCTAAACCACCACGCCGTCCCTTAGGGCCTCTAAAACCGACAATCCCACCGGATGCACCGGTAAGTGGATCTGATAATAACCCACAAATACCTCTATCAATGGCTGAACTACGGAATATGGCTAAAAGCATTCAAACCTTCGCTCCTGGCCCGATGGGCTCACATGAAACCAAGATCTATCTCGATGACCTTGATTTCCAGCTTCAACGCTTCCCAGAAGCTACAGCTGATGATAGAATCTGTCTGTTAAGGTTAACATCGGACAGGACAGTGCATGCTTTCATGAAGCGTCAACGAGAAGCAGTGATGAAAGACTACAGTCTTCTCTGTGCTGCGCTGATAAAGGAGTTTACTCCTTGCACGGGGCCCGATGGCATCATAGCAGCAGCTGACATCAAGCAAGGTAGGAATGAACACCCAAGGTCATATTATGACCGAATATTCCGTGCCTATTTCGGCGACAGATGCGAACCTGAAATGGAGGAGGAGGTAGGGTTTAAGTATATTTTCAGCCAAAACCTCTGCCCTGACATAAGGGAGAAAGTTCATGTCAGCGCGAACTACAAACGGAGGTCCATCGATGAAATAAGAGAGTGTGCGATAGATGTTTTTACAGGTCGCACACCAAACAAAACACCCTTTGAGGTGTGCCCGGGTGAGATGGTCAAATCCAACTCACTAGAGCTGGAAGGGGCGCGGAAAACGACTCCTTTTCCTACAAAAGGTGAGAAAAAACAGAATTTTCGACCTGACAAAACACGTAGCGAAGGTGTCCGCTGGAACTATGACCCGAAGTGGCTCAGACAAGACCCAGAGTTCGGAAGACGATATCAAAAGGGGGGTGCACGTCCTAAGGATAAGAAAGATGGTCACAAGAGTAAACCATATAACAATGGGTGGTCCCAACAGGAACCCCCAAGTCAAGGACAAGCCCCTCCTACCCCTCGAACAGAACAGTCCGAGACAGGCAAAAAATCGCAAAAGTTCCAGAGGAAAGGCCGTAGCCCTCTGTCCCCAGAAGACATGGAGAACATACGTCAGATGTTCGAAGTGTGGGGTAATACAAAAAATGAGAACAAACCTGGTGTGATGTGTAGCACTATCATTGATAGTAACTCTGAGCACACAAATAACATCAATGCCACAATTGATGACAATCACCAAGATACTGATGGTCAGGATACTGGCAATCAGGGTAACGACAGTCAAATCATTGACAGTCCGGGGTGTGACAGTCAACAGAACGTTAAATGTATCCATGACATCGTTGTTACGGAGTCCGAGAACCCCTCGTCTGGAAAAGGGGGGGAAAGCTCACTCACCAATGATAGTGGCTCGCCACAAACTGAACACTCAGACCCATGTGTGTCTGCACTACCAGTACTGATAAATGAAAGTCACACAGTCAGGGGTAGACGTGATAAACGTCGGAGAAAACCTGATAGGTTCCTGTGTAACATTATCAGAAAGGGGCCCGCTAAGAAAGCTTACCTGTCCATCACGTTGGAAGGGGTCCTCACAAAAGAGGCCCTCTTGGATGGTGGGGCAGACATAACCATTATGTCACCCACACTGTTGGAAGAGCTACGGCTAGCTGCTAACGGTGTTGACAGGGAAATACCCCTCAAAGAATGTGCTATAGTCTTGCAGGGCCTCTCGGATACGAGTACAACCCTAACAGCTATAGCCATGGTTCACATGCAGATTGGTGAAACGACATTGTACCACCCGGTACACGTGTCCACCGTTGACTCATTCCCATTTTTGGTTGGCCAAGACTTTATAAACCGCTTTGACGCGATTATAGATTATGGCGATCAAACAATGTGGACCAGAGTGAGCCAACCACTGCCGATCGATATGCCTACACAAGGTGACACTGACTGTTTAACAGCAGGTACCTCAGAAGGCACAAGGGAATCCTCAACCGAGAGCACAATCCCGGTAAGTGAACCTTCCAAAATAGGTGAGGCAGAAGAGGCCCAACAAGAGAGCCCCCTCTGCGAGCTGAAACAGTTGGCGCTCACCGAACACTACCTACCACAGGTAGTCAAAGGTGTTGAGATCCAAGGATCCCACACCGATGATGCTGTTCTATCTCCTTGGACGGAGAAATCAGCGATCAGCCAAGCTGTCTATGGAACCTTGGTTAAGAAACAGTTGGGTCTAGGAATGAACAAAAAAGCTTTCCGCTTTTCGTTAGACCCCAACGATAAACAGGTAATGACCGCCAAAGGGATCATTGACCTGAAACTAATCTGGAACCAACGAGAACTGGATCACCCGTTCCTCGTAGTCCCGAACTTACCACATGCAACCTACATAGGCTCCGACATTTTGGTAAGATTAGGTGTCCGAGTGGACATCAACAACAATGCACTGTGGTCACTAGATACAGCCACAAAGGACTCTCCTGTGTTAACCACAGAGAACCTTAAGGCTGGACAGACCATACCAGAGGTCTGCCAGGTTGCTAACAGCCATAACACTGTGGTACCACCTCAGGTTATGAACAAGCCAGTGATGATTCACATCATGAAAGGACAAGCTATTAGCACAAAACAGGCATACTTTCAACCATCTCCTATGTTTTTCAACTTGGGACTGTCCATGGAGGCCACATGCCAAGTGACCCTCGACGGCAGAACCACGACTGTTGCTGTGTGCAACACAAGCACAGAAGAGGTGCCGATCCCAAAAAACACACAGCTAGGATGGTTGATCTCTACTGATTTTCACGATTTTGAACTGAGCATTCCATTTCTGGGAGGACTCCCAGAAAACTTGATCCCGAGTCATCACACGGGGCAAGTCTTGTTCACAAAACCAACACAGGCCATAGCTCTCTTCTCCCCCACTGAGTCCGACCAGGACATTGTCCACAGGTTCGGTTTCAACCAAGGAGACAGTCTAGGCCCTCAAACTTACAGTGCACTACCTGTGGACAGGTTTTACGACACTGAAGGGGACTCACTGGAGCTCCCCACAGAACATGAATCCCTCTCCATTGCTTCACAGATTGACCAGGTGGTCGCTCAAGCCGACGCCCTGGAAACTGATGAAGACAGGGACAAACTTCGCAAAGTTCTGCTAAAATATGAAAAATCATTCTCAACTGACTCGATGGATTGTGGGTTGACCACGCTCCACACAGTGAGCATCCCAACCCCGCCTGATGCTCCACCTGCATTTGTCAGACAATACAAGATTCCTCTGGCAGCACATCAACCTATCAGGGAAATCATTAATGACCTGTTAGGAAAAGGTATCATCCGATACTGTAACAGCACTTACTCTGCGCCTTTATGGCCGGTGTTAAAACCAAATGGTAAGTGGAGACTTACTATAGACTACAGAAAGCTAAACAAACAAGTTCCCTTATCCAGATGGCCTATGACGCAGCTCCAACAGGAATTGCCCAAGGTCACCAATGGTAGGTACTTTTCGACCCTCGACATCGCCTCTGGTTTTTGGACCATTCCTGTGCGCGACGAGGATCAATACAAACTAGCTTTCACTTTTGGTGGCCGTCAATACACCTTTAACAGGTGTCCCTTTGGCTACGCTAACTCACCTGCAGAGTTCAACATCTTCCTGAACAAAGCATGTCCAGACGCCCACGAGCGTGGGACACTGATTTATGTGGACGATGTCCTTTTGAGGCAGCCAACACTGGACTCACATTTGGCTGAGATCGACCACGTTCTGAATCAGCTAACAACTGCTGGTGCTAAAATATCACTGTCGAAATGCCAGTGGTGCAGAACCAAGGTGGATTACGTTGGCCTACTTGTAGGTCCAGACGGAGTACAACCACAACTGACTCGCACCCAAGGCCTTGACAATCTCAAAGTCCCCACCAATCTCAAAGAACTACAAAGTTTTCTTGGCGTGTGTAACTACTCGAACCAGTTCATAGAGAACTATGCAGACCTTGCAAAGCCACTGACTGAACTCCTAAAGAAAGACGTTCCATTTGTCTGGACTGACAAACAGCAGCAGGCAATGAACGCTCTTATAAACAGGATTAAGTCAGCCCCATGTTTAGTCTACCCAGACTACAACAAAGAGTTTTACTTGGAAGTGGGCTTCTCAGCTCATTGCATAAGTGCAGGTCTGTACCAAATACACGACAGAGACAAACGTGTGGTAGCCTACGCCAGCAAGACGATGGCAGGCCCCGAGTTGAGATTCTCAGACTGTGAGAAAGCTCTACTGACCACAGTGTGGGCAGTAAAACATTTCTCCAGCTACATTGGTGGACAGAAAATCATTGTGGAAACACAACACCAGCCAGTGACATTCCTGAACAGCCAACGCATCAGAGATGGTGTGGTAACAAACTCACGTGTTGCAACGTGGCTCATGGCGCTTCAAAGTTTTAACCTAGACATACGTTATGGTCAAAACAAGAAGTCACATCTGGGGACAGACTTGGCACTCTGCCAAAAGTGTACACAAGATGTACCAGCGACCCAGCCGTTGGCTGAGGTAAAAACCCCAGTAACTGAAGACCCGAATCACCACTTCTTTGATGACAATATCTGCAAAGATATGACAACATTGTACGTGGATGGATCTTCATTCCTCCGCGACAAAATCTGTAGGGCAGGTGTTGGAGGGGTCCTCCTCCAAGACCAAGAACAGATTACCTTCAGCTACAAATTAGGCTCCCAGACTTCTCAGTACGCTGAGATTGCAGGAATCCTAATAGCTCTCCAGATGGTAGTAGGACGCTCCATCAAGACGCTAGTCATCTGCACTGACTCTAACTATGCTCGTTTGAGTTTCGCTTGTCACCTCGCTGTGTGGAAACAGAACGGTTTCCTAACAAGCGACAGAAAAGTGGTCAAACACAAAGAGCTTTTCATGGCATGTGATCACTTGGTGACATCACACGACTTACAGATCTACTGGAAGAAAGTTCCAGGACATTCTAGAGTCCCAGGCGATGACAAGCACTACAATGACATTGCAGATTCCTTAGCCAAAGAAGGAGCCGACGAAGGTCCTCTATGGTCCTTCGACTCCTCCTGGTTGATCAAGACTCTGTCAACACAACCTGCTGTTGAGGTTATGGCAGTCACACGTGCACAGGCCGCGGACAAACCTGCTGACAACGCAGTCTCCGTACGACCCGCACTGACTGACCCTGACATCATCCAACTACAGAAGTCGGATCCTGCTATCAACTCCATGATACTGTACCTGATTGATCCAGACAAAAACACTCCGTCTAAAGACGAACTGGATACCGATCCAGACCTTAAAGTCCTTTATCAGCTGCGCAAACAGCTAAAACTAATCAAGGGCATCCTAACTTTCGCTCATGGACCAACGTCCTCACCTGTGTTCGTGGTTCCCCATGACCAAAGGGGGGTGATGTTAGTTCATGCCCATGATCTCCCGTCCGCAGGACACAAAGGAGATAAAGCCACGCTGACGGCATTAAAACAAATTGCCTATTGGCCTGGAATGAAAAAGGATGTCAAGGACTACATTGAAGGGTGCGTGGTCTGTGGCCAGTTTCAGCCAACCAGACCACTTCACAGAGCACCACTGCAAAGCAGAGGCATTGCATTCCCATGGTCTGACCTCCAGATC
This sequence comes from Garcialebias charrua, assembly GCA_038048925.1. Taxonomy (NCBI): domain Eukaryota; kingdom Metazoa; phylum Chordata; class Actinopteri; order Cyprinodontiformes; family Rivulidae; genus Garcialebias; species Garcialebias charrua. Next base: position 10,952 of record JBBPBX010075641.1, on the reverse strand, counting down.
GACTGGGTTGGACCACTCACTAAGAGCTCTAGAGGAAATAAATATTTTCTCACGGTAACCTGTGCATTCACCAAATGGGTAGAATGCCTACCAGCTCCTAACGACACAGCACAAACAACTGCTATGTTGTTAATGAATCATATATTCTCAAGGTTTGGACTTCCCCTTCGGGTGAACTCAGACCAAGGTACACACTTCACAGGTGAAGTGATGAAAGAACTGTGGAAGACGCTAGGCGTCAAGGCCAACTTTCATGTCGGCTACCACCCACAGGCTTCAGGCCAAGTCGAGAGAGCAAACAGAACTGTGGTGAGTATTTTGAAGAAATACGTGGCTGCAAATCACAAGGACTGGGATGTGAAACTCCCTCTGGTCCTCATGGCCATAAGAGCCACTCCACACACATCAACTGGCATCTCTCCCTTCGAGATGATGACCGGTCGACAAATGACTCTCCCTCTACACCTGTTGTACCAACCAGGCGACGCCGTCATGGCGACAGCCTACACTACACAACAATACATGAAAGATTTGAATGTACACCTCAGAAACACTTTTGCTTTCGCCCAGAAAAACCTGGAAAGGTCCGCTGAAGGACGCAAGGCGTACTATGACCAGAAGGCCTCTCACAATGAACTCCAAGTGGGAGACAGAGTCTGGTACTATACGTTCGCCCCAGCAACCGGGAAAGGAGAGTCCGGGACCGGAACTCTCGCCCGCAAACTAATGCCCAGGTGGACTGGACCTCATCTGATAACAGACAAAGTGTCCTCAGTCGTCTACGAAATCAAAATCAGCAAAGGCCGCAAAGAGCCAATTGCTAAATGGGTACATCGAAATCAGATCAAACCTTACAAGGCGTTCAATGACTCCACAAAAGACAAAGATCTCACAAACTCACCGACTTCATGGGATAATAAGGTCGTCCAAACACAAGTTAGTAAATAAACTAATCAGGTTTAAACTACCGTATTTTCCACCCTATAAGTCGCATTGTCCAATTTGAACTTAGAAGCGCTAAGTCTAACACCCACAACAAAAACTAATCTTAACAACCATTTAAATCCACAAGATTTAATTTGACCTCGGTCATAAAGTTGAGACCTGTTTTTCTTGTGTGTTGCACTTTGGAATCTGACGACAAGAGTGTGTCGAAGCAGTGAAACGTTGTTTCCTTGTTGTTTAGTCATTACTGTTGTCATTATTTGAGATATTGTTGTGGTTCTGAACACTCCCAGCCAAAAGGTTTTGTATTAACATTGATTAATGCATAAGATGGATTTAACTATGCCAACATGCAGTTCGTTTTGTTAAATCTCAATCGTCGAAGAGTCAATGTAGTTTAAAGCTACTCAAGGTACCATAAACTACACTGGTCTCACAATTTCTAAATTGAACCGATTCGATCGTTTCTATTCTAGATTATCTATTCATTTTGATGAGTCTCGCCATAGACTTCAAAATTTATTAGGAATACCAAATCCTACGTCGTTCGTCTAAAAGACAACAGACATTTAGATCAAACTATATTTCATTTTTTTATTTTAGTTTAACCTAAACTAAGTAATGAATGGAGGAATAGTTTGGAATTAGAGGCCTTCGTTACAGAAGCCCTCCAAAATTTTATAGGTATAGATCCCTATATCTATCTAAAAAAGCTAAGTCTGGTCCTCTGGACATTCAAAAAACAAAAAAACAAAACAAAGCAAAAAATTGTAGAAACGTTTCGTCTTTCGTCCGAAAGACTTCCTCAGTCTGAGGTGCTGGGTTCAGCTCAGTCTTATAAATAGCACCCTCTCACAGTGTTACACAACCAGTTGGCTGATGACAGCCTGAAACCAGCTGCTCACATGATCAAGGAGGACCATCAGCCTAACAATGGATCGTTAGCACCCTGATGGTTGTTTGCTATTCACAGAGGGCTGAGTGATACCAGCAATCACAGCATTGTAGGAGGGGGACAGTTGAACTCGGAGGCCTCCACCCCTGTTTAATGATGGGCGGTTTCTTTTCACAAAGATGGCCTCCTTTACTCCTCTCTCAAACCATCGTTCCTCTCTATCAAGGATGTGAACATCTTCATCCCTGAAAGAGTGACCGCTGGCCTGGAGATGAGTGTAGACTGCAGAGTCCTGACCTGATGATGTTGATCTTCTGTGCTGGGCCATCCTTTTGGCCAGTGGCTGTTTAGTTTCCCCGATATAAGACTGATCACAGCCCTCCTGACACTGAACAGCATACACAATTGAGCTGAATACAGCACCTCAGACTGAGGAAGTCTTTCGGACGAAAGACGAAACGTTTCTACAATTTTTTGCTTTGTTTTGTTTTTTTGTTTTTTGAATGTCCAGAGGACCAGACTTAGCTTTTTTAGATTTTTCTACCTGGATTATTGAGCATGCATCAGGGTATCCCTATATCTAATTTTACAGAATTGATCCACCCCTTAATTGGTAATCGTAGCTGATCTAAACCATGATAGCTTACATACCAGGTGCATATAGGTAGGGCCTAATGTAAAATCCCAATCATAAGCCCACCTAAAAAACCACATAATTGCATGACACATAGAACCAGAGTGGCACTGACTGGAAACCAACCAGCCAACAACCTTCGATGTGGGGACCTGCAGCTCCAACGCTTGGTCTTCAACCTCCATCCAAGGGTCGCCTCCTCTGCGTCAATCGAGGGATCCCCTCTACATGCTGATTATGAAAACAATTGTTGCTGATCAATCAACAAAACTAACCGTTGTGGAATTACTGCTGTGGAATTACCGCTGTGGATTATAAGACTTTGTTTTCCAAAGGATAACAGACTCAGTTTTCCAAGGGAGTAAAAGCTTTTCGCTATGGGATTACCTCCGAACAGTATGGAATTTCCAAAAAACTTTATGGGATTATAATTTTTGATTTTTCTTTTCCACTTTCTGGATTACTTCAAGATCAGAGACAGTTCAAGGTTTCCTTTCGTGTTGGACCCCATCCCCAAGGACTGGCGATGGCTTCCAAAAGGGGGGAGATGTAGTGGGCATGACCATGTCCACTTTATTACACCTGTGTACTTTTGAACTGTTCCAGAGATGACCTTTACTGACCTCTCAGTAAAGCAAGACATTTACCACAAAATCATTCCATTAGTTGTAATCTGAGAATATAGTCACCAAAAGAGACTATTTCTATCTTCGATTTTATTCTAATGTAATCAAAAGAATAACTTTTGTCATTTTCATGATATATGTTATATGCTGTTATTCTTTAAATGTGAAACATCAATGTGTCATTTCTGCAAGTGAAAAGGTGTCAAAGTTCAGCTAAAATGTCAAACTGACTTACACTGAAATTGTTTTTGTCGAGTTTAAGCTAAAACTCTCATCTAGCGTCTGAAAGTCTCTCACTCAGATACTTTTCCTAAACAATTTCCTTCTCTGCGCTGAATTTCACCTTGAATAGTGATAACAAGTGGACCAATGAAAAAGAGACAAGTTTCTCTCCTCTCTAATTCTCTTTTAAGTTCTAACTTTTGCTGAAACGCTTCAGAGTTTGCTGAGGACCTCAATGCCCTGATGAGGTTCCCCAAAGGGCTGAATGACTACCAGTCACGCGCTAAGGACTCGTCATCCAGCTGGGACTGATAACATGCTGTTATGGGTCCACTTCGAACGAGCGTAAGCTCAAAAACTTTGTTTATTCCTTCCTGGAATAAGTTATCTTGAGCCAAAAAAACCACGACTGCCACGGCTTCTGCCGACGAAAGCAAGTATCACCGACACCGACAAGGTAAACACGTGTGGAGTCCAGCTTGGACTTGCGGGACCGACGACTCGTCAGTTCAAGGCTGATCACAGCTCTTTACCAGAACCAAGGCGGACGTCTTAAGGTAAAGGAGCAGCTGTTTGCTTACTGGAGGTGTGATGATATCTTAGCTGGACGCGTATGGAAGAGTGTCATCTGGTTTCATAAATGCAAGATAAACTTCCTCTCTTAACCTCCCAATTCTTCTTAAATCTTTCCTCCTATCTCCTCTCCCTCAATTCTAAGCTGGAAACTATTTTAAGTTAAAGAGCCCACAGACTAAATATGTTTAACATCCAGTATTGAAGTCTGTTGTGTTGAATTTAAGTGTGCTGACGTTTTAAATTACAAGAAAGTGAAATCCTGTCAATCAAGTGTAATGGTGTTAATTTAGTTGATTCATTTTAAATAAATGGTAGTGTCTTTGGCATACCAACTAAGTTAACGTCTCTGTCACTCTATAGCTCTGTTTATTTATCCATCATAAAGATCACAGAAATATTGGGTAAACTGAAAAAGAAAAGAATCCGTGAAATTACTATTCAATCTGAATAAGTAAATTAATTAAGGTAAAGAGGTCAGTATTAATATTGACCTCCTCATAATCCTTTACAGTATTTACTTAATTATTTGTCAGAACAAAAAACAACTAATTGTCAAAGTGCTGTGCATCCACCCATCTATCCATCCATCCATTATCTTTCACTTGTTAGAGTTAGGGTTAGCTTGAACAGGGAGGCCCAGACATCTCTTTCCACAGCCACCTCTTCCATCTCTTACGGGAAGATTCCAAGGTGCTCCCTGGCCAACCGTGAGACACAGTCTCTCAAGTGTGTCCTGGGTCTTCCCTGGGGTCTTCACCCAGTCATACATGCCCAAAGCACCTCTCTAGGGAGGTGCCCAGGGAGCATCCTTACCAGATGTCCGAACCACTTCATCTGGCTCTTCTCAATGTGGAGGAGCAGCAGCTCTACTCAAAATCTCTACTGGAAAACTGAACTTCAAACCCCATCTCTAATGGAGAGTCCAACTACACTGCAAAGGAAACTCATTTCAACCGCCTAAAATCACAATCTCATTCTTTTCGTCACCAGAGCTTGTGACCATAGGTAAGGTGAGGGTAGGAATGTAGACTGACCAGTAAACAGAGAGATTTGCCTTACAGCTCAGCTCTCTCTTCACCACAACAGACTGGCACAAAGTATGCATCACTGCAGATGTTGCACCAGTGTGTCTGTCAAACTCATGCCCCGTTCTTCCTTCACTTGTGAACAAGACCTCAAGATACTTGAACTCTTCCACTTGAGTCAGAACCTCACCCTCAACCTGAAGAGAGCAATCCACCCTTTTCCCGTTGAGGTCCATGGCCTCAGATTTGGAGGTGCTTATTCTCATCCCAGCTGCTTCACACTGCTGTGACCCGCTTCAGTGAGAGCTGAAGATCATGGCATGATGATGCCAACAGGATCACATCATCTGCAAAGAGCAGAGATGGAATTGTGAGGCCACTGAACTGGAATCCCTCCACCCCCTGGCTGCATCAAGAAATTCTGTCCATAGAATATATGAATAGAATCTGTGACAATGGGCAGCCCTGACGGAGCCCAAATCCCACCCTGAAGGGGTCCAACTTACTACCAACTATGAGAACCAAACTCTCGCACCACTTGTATAGGGAATGAACAGCCCGTAACAACCTGCCCCCAATCCTATACTCACAGAGCACCCCCGCCCCCACAATGTACCTTAAAGAACACTGTCAAATACATTGTCCAAGTCTACAAAACACATGTAGACTGGTTGGACAAACTCCCATGATCCCTCGAAGACCCTAGTGAGGGTAAAGAGCGGGTCCAGTATTCCATGGCCAGGACGGAACCCACATTGTTCCTCTTAGATCTGAGGTCAAGCCAACAATCTGTCTCATTCCTCCAGTACCTCTGAATAGACCTTACCAGGAAGGCTAAGGAGAGTGATGCCCCTATAATTGAAGGATACCCTCTGGTCTCCCTTTTTGAAGAGGGGAACCACAACCATAGTCTACCAATCCAGTGGCACTGCCCCAGATGTCCATGTAATGGTGCAAAGGTGTGTCAATCAAGACAGCCCCACAACATCCAGAGCCTTAAGGAAATCAGGGCAAATCTCATCCACCCCTGGAGCCCTTCTGTCACAGAGCTTTTTAACTAGCTCGGCGACCTCAGCCACAGTTATGAATGTATCAACCCCAAAGTCTCCCAACTCCACTTCCTTCATGGAGGATGTGCCGGTGTAATTGAGAAGGTCCGAGAAATATTCCTTCCACCTCCTGATGACAACACTGGCTGAGGTCAACAGTACCCTATCTTCACTGAACAGAGTGTTAGTAAAGAGCTGCTTTCCCCTCCTCAGCCACCTGTTTGCCAGAATCTCCTTGGAGCTGACCAAGAGTCTTTATTCAAAGTCTCACCAATCTCCTCCCACATCTGAGCTTTTTGTCTCAGCAAAAGCTAAGGCTGTGGACCGCTTGGCCCTCCGGTACTTCTCAGCTGCCTCCAGAGTCCCACCAGTCAACAAGGACCAATAGAACTCCTTCTTCAGGTTGACAGCCTCCCCTAACCTGGGGTGTCCACCACCTAGTTTGAGGATGGCCTCTGTGAGAAGCACTGACAACCTTGTGGCCACAGCTCAAGGCAGCCACTTCAACAATTGAGTCGCGTAACATAGCCCACTCAGACTCAATATTCCTGTCTCAGCTGGGATAGTTAAAGCTCTCCCAGAAGTGTGAGTTGAAGATCTTTCTGACAGGTTCTTCTGTCAGGTATTCCCAGCAAACTCTCCCTAAACATTTGGGTCTACCGGGTCTGTCCGGCATCTTCACCCGCCATCTGATCCAACTCACTACCATGTGGTGATCGAAAGATCAGCTCCTCTCTCTCAAGTGTCCAAAACAAACAGCCACAAATCAGATGACATTACTACAGTCGATCGTCGATCATTGATCTACGACCTAGGGCGTCCAGGTACCAAGTGCACTTATGGACACCCTTATGTTTGAACATGGTATTTGTGATGGACAAACTATGACTAGCACAGAAGTCCAACAACAGAAAACCGCTCAGGTTCAGATCAGAGAGGCTGTTCCTCCCAAGCACGCCCCTCCAGGTCACACTGTCAATACCTATGTGGGCATTGAAGTCCCCCAGCAGAACAAAGGAGTCCATAGCTAGTGTACCTTCCAGCACCCCCCTCTAAGGACTCCAAGAAGTACGAATACTCTGAACTACCGTTTGGCACATAGGCACAAACAACAGTCAGAGCCTACCCCACCACCCGAAGGCGCAGGGAAATCATCTACTGAAGAAAACTACAACACACAGGCCCCAAGTCATGGGGCTAACAGTTTAACCACATCAGCTTGGTGCCTCTCACCATGGGCAACTCCAGAGTGGAAAAAGGTCCAGCCCCTTTCAAGGCGATTGTTTCCAGAGCCCATGCTGTGTGTCGAGGGGAGTTCAACTATATGTTTTCGATACCTCTCAATCTCACGCACAAGCTCAGGCTCCTTCCCCACCAGAGAGGTCACATTCCATGTCCCAAGGTCCAGCTTTGGTAAGCCAGGGTCAGAGCGCCAAAGCCCCCTCCTTCGGCCATTGCATGGCATCATAAAAACATGCATTTAGTATAAAATATTTAGAGTCTCCTGAGAGCTGCTGGTATTTGCTTCTCTGCAAAAGAAATCGAAGACGTTTAACAATGTGCTGCACTGCTGCCTTCACAAAAAGAGGGCAGGCATGCCAGGAAAATAATTATTATAATCCTCTCTTCCAGTGAGTGGCAGACATTACTGCATATTGTTGCACACCACACAGTGCAGAAGGATCTTTTTTATATATATTTAGTAAAACTAAGGCTGCTGTAGTGATCAATGAAGCTCAAAATGTCACTTATTGTTTCACGAATGCCTTTCTTGAACACTATTCCTCCCTGATAGTTTGTTTGTGTGGCTATAAGTTTTTTGATGTGCTGTTTTTTGTTGATTGTGTTTACAACTGTTCTATTTTAATTGTGCAGCAAGAACAACCAAGATCATAGTTCTGATGCAAAATGAGTGTAGATTGTGCACACCTGCTGAAACGGATGGGCATGCTTGTGCCAGCTTATAATTAGAGCGTTTTGAATGACGCTGAGACGAAGCAGATAAGAGAAGCAAATGAAGAAGTGAAGATGGAGCAGATACCACCTGCCAAGCAGTCTTAGTGAATCTGCCCTCGAGTTTGTAATGAAATCTCCTTTTTAGAAAAGTGTTTTGTTAAATCTCAGGTTTTCTCACTAAAAACAGCATGTGTGTGAATGAGAGGTTTACACCTCACAGAATACTATACACCTACCTTTTTTTAAGTATTTGGAGCAGTGCGGACAAGGCCTTAGACAAACCTTGGAGTCTTACCAGATATTAGCTTGACTCTTCCATGAGAATTTGTCCTGCTTCTCCAAACTGAGATCACTTTGGGTGCTGTTCAATGCTGGTAAGATGCTGGCCCTCATGCACGAACCGTTCGTACGCACAGATTTGTTCTTATACTGTTCGTACGAGTGATTTAGGATCATTTGTGGCATTCAACAATGTTTTCGTATCCTACGATTTTTTTCAGATACGAACAAAATTTACGAGTGGTCCGGACCTGTCGTATATTTTAGGAGCGTCAGTCTGCTGTCATCCAGACGGGATTTCTCCACTAATAACTTCATATTTCGTTATTTAGAAAATATTTTGAGTTTAAAAAAGTCACGCACCACAATTGTTTTTGACAATAGGTTATTCTGTTTGAACTAGAATTATAATTTTAAGTTTAATTTGTCTGGTGTGTCGCGCAGGCTTCAGTGAGTCGTGCGCTCCCCTTGGTCATCAAAGCCGCTCCTCATATTAACACCCAGGTACATAAAATCCCCATACACCGCCGCAGAACAAGTACGAATTAAGACTGATTTTCATGCTATTGCTGGACTGCTGTGCGAACACCATCGGAGCAATAGATTATTATATCTGATTCGAAATATAACCTGCAGAATGTGGTTGCGCGATGACCAGGAGGAGCGCGCATGAGAGAAGCTGCTGACCCAACACGTCCTCATGCCTGACTCCAGGACGTGTTGGCTGAGCGCGCGCTGCTCTCCACCGTGCGTCCCTCTCAGCCACACATAAAAAAGAAGTGCCCAAAGTACCGATCTGTTCCGAGCCGAGTGGAACCTGCGCGTGTGTGCCACCCCCACCTCCTCTTCCCCCCTCCTCCGCCTCCATCACCTCGCCCTCAGCTCCGTGCGCCGCGTTGTGCAGGCGATGGAGCCGTGAGCCGCGCGCACTGAAGAACCGAGCTGCTATGGAGGAGAAGCGCGGTGGGGGGGGGGCAGGCGTCTAGACCAGTGAGACCAGCAGACCCACCAGTCTGGACCACTTTCTGCGACACACGTGCACTCTGAGTCCAGGAACAGGGGTTTTTGTTTCCAACATCGCACAGAAAGGATGCGGGGCTTTGTGCTGCAAAACATGTTGGCACGCATCTTGCGCAGCGTGGCATTTATTGACCATCCATCTCAGACTATTCCTTGACCACTCCTGTCTGTGCTGCGGCGATGTTTGAAGCCATTTTCAGATCAAACCATTTATTCTTGATTTCTGATACTGGACGACCCACGGGAGACAAAAGATATGCACTACAATATTAATATGAAGTTAACTGTAGTTTCGAGACATTTTAATGCTTCTGTTCAAAACCACATCCGACACTTGCGGGGGGGTGGGGGGTAGCGGTGCCACTCTTCTGAATAAGTGAAACTATAATGTAACACAGTAAAATTAAAGATATTTGACCATCCGACACTTGCGGGGGGTGGGGGTAGCCGCGCCACTGAGAGCAGAACTCCGAACGCGTGAAGTTCCTCCTTTTACTTCTTGAGTTTGAATGAATGGACACTTCCTGCTGTCAGAAGGCAGGAAACGTGGCCTTATATGGTGTTTTGAGGGGTGGGAATTATGTAAATAACCTCCCGCGTGCACGAGCAGGTGAATAGAACAGGTGGGATTCATCATTATTTACACAGCTCATATACACACGTTTCCTGTGGATAGAAGACTTTGTTGGATCTGACGTGGCATGTTCGTACGAACACTTCGTACGAACAAAAGTAGGAGAAATTTAGGATGAGAATACGAACATTTTCGTGCATGAGGCTCAATGACTGCTACAAAAACTCCAGGACCCCATTTCAAAAAAATTCACACCATCTCATTAAGGTGACAGGTTGCATGTTCTGTGCATGTATGGGTTTTCTCCACATATTTCACTTTCATCTCACAGTCCACAAACTGTCTACTCTAAACTGTTACTGTACATTCACACTCCAGGTCTTAATGTTCAATTTAGATTTTTTTATTTTTTATTTTTTGCTCAGATCTTAATTTTTGCATGGTCATTCACATTATGACCTTTTGTAGACTCCAGTGTGAGCAGTGTGCTGTGTTTACAGAAGAATGTGGATGCCACACATGTTGGAAGGTTGTAAATGGACTGTACATACCATATATAGCACTTTTCTATATTGTCAAGAAACTCAAATCTCTTAAGCTACAATCTGTACCTTCATTTACCCATTCATATAGCACTCTACTACAAAGTAGATCTAAACAAAGAATAATCAGAACTTTATCACATGTATACAACGATGGGACACATCGGAGACAATGAGGGGTTCAGTGTGTTGCCCAGGGACACTTTGGCATGTGGCTGCTGGTGGAATTGAACCAACTCTTGCATTAGAGGATGACTGCTTTAACCACTCAGCCACAGCTGCACAAGTTTTTGTTATCATTATTGTTATGGCACATTTGTTGTGCAATCAGCGCTTATTAAATTATTATCTGACAGAATTGTGTCAAGGTAATGTGTATTATTTGCACTCACCATGCCCCACACTTTTCTGCTTCTCTACTGTGATGTGAGTGATATTGAAGTGTTCCAAAAGAGAGTTTTTTTTTTACAAATTTGCATTATCCTCAAGGTTTGATTAATATGATATTGATATGATACAGTGACATGTTTTAGAGAGTCCTTGAGTTGGTCTTCACAACCAACTCCCTGATATGTCCCTCTGCAGCTGCACTACTGATAACAACTCGAA
>JBBPBX010075640.1:0-17299 GCA_038048925.1 Garcialebias charrua | reverse complement strand
TCACTCAAACCTCCTACTATAACCACATCACTCCTGTCCTGCAGCAGCTCCACTGGCTCCCGGTTAAATCACGCATCATCTTCAAAATTCTACTTCTCACGTTCAAAGCTATCCACAACCTTGCCCCTCCTTATCTATCTGACCTCCTACAAATCTCCATCCCATCACGCTCTCTCAGATCCTCCTCTTCGCTACATCTCCATGTACCCTCTGCCCGCCTCTCCACCATGGGGAGCAGGGCCTTCACCTGCTCTGCCCCTCACCTCTGGAACGCCCTACCGCCAGACCTTCGAAACACCACCTCCCTTTCTCTGTTCAAGACTGCTCTGAAAACACATCTCTTTAGACTAGCTTATCATTAACTTTACTAAATGTATTTTTATTATTTTGCATTTTATAATCTTTATGTATTTTATATTTCAATTTGTCACTGATAATGTTTGATCTGTATTACACTGTATTGGTTTGTTAAGTGTCCTTGGGTGTCCTGAAAGGCGCTTTTAAATAAAATTATTATTATTATATTATTATAATGTGTTTTTGTACCTGACTCTGCGCGTTTTTTGCGGGTGAATTACAGCCGAACTGAACTGTTAAGAATCGGAGCGGATTTACCACAGGGCACAGCTGAAATCAGCAACGAACTCAAATCAGAGCTCGGAAGATTGGAGCTGTTAAGAACATCTTTCTGGAAGCAGATGCGCTCCAGGGGAAAGAAAAGGAAGCGGTGCTCCCGAGGAAAGAAGCGGGGCTGCCGAGCAGGAATTATGACGAGACTGCGGGCAGACGCTAAAACCGGGAGACCCCCGATGCCGGCTCTTTTTCTGTCTAACGTCCGCTCGCTGGACAACAAAATGGATCTACTTCGTTTGAGAGTGACCACGTCGGAGGAAATGAAGAGGTGCTCTGTGCTCTGCCTCACGGAAACGTGGATCTCTGAGGATACACCGGACTCTGTTTATGAGCTGGATAATAGACTCTTTTTCAGAACGGACCGGTGCACCGAGACTACGGGGAAAACACGAGGCGGTGGTGTTTGTATTTACGTGAACAAAGATTGGTGCACGAACTGTTCTGTGATCAAAAGGCTTTGTTCAGCTGCCGTGGAGTTGATCACAGTAAGGTGCCGCCCGCATTATCCCCCGCGACCATTCTGTGATTCTAATCTCCGCTATTTACATAGCACCTGATGCTAATGCTAATGACGCCCAGGGAGAAATTCATGACTTACTCACCTCGCTGCAGTGTAAATATCCTGAGGGGCTCTTCATTGTTTGTGGTGACGTGAATCACGTGGACCTTCAAGTCTCCCTCCCAGCCTTCAACCAGCACGTTTTCACAGCAACAAGAGGAAATAAAACGCTTGACCAAGTCTACACTAATGTAAAGGGGGCGTACACGGCGAAGACACGCCCACCGCTCGGAGCTTCCGATCACTGCTCTTTGATCCTGGCCCCAAGACAGCTCCCCCCACTCAGGCGCTCCAAGCCGGAACAAAGAGAGATAAGAGTGTGGCTTCAAGGCAGCACCTCCATGCTGAGAGACTGTTTTGAGAATACAAACTGGTCTGTTTTCAGGGAGGCAGCTACTGATGGGAGCTCAGTGGACCTGGAACTTTACGCTTCCTCAGTCCTGGGTTACATCAGTACATGCTCTGAAAATGTATCCATAAAAAAATATGTTAAATCTTACCCGAACCAAAAACCCTGGTTAAATAAAGAAGTCCGCGCCTTGCTAGCAGCCAGGGACACTGCATTCAAGTCCGGAGATAAAGAGGAGCTGAGAAAGAGCAGGAAAGAACTGGTGGATGGCATTAAGAAGGCCAAGGCCACGTATGCACAGAGGATCGAGGGACAGTTCACCTCACAAGACCCACGGAGCATGTGGAAGGGTATTAAATGCATAACAGATTACAAAGGCAAGAACAAACAATGTCCCAGGGACCCATCTCTGCCTGATGCCCTCAATAAGTTTTATGCACGTTTTGATGATCCAAACAGACCAGCTAGCACCAGACTCACCTCATCACCAGATGAAGAGCATCTCAGAGTGACCGCAGCAGAAGTGAGAGGCAGTCTCAGAAGGATTAATCCTCATAAAGCAACCGGACCAGACAACATCCCAGGGAAAGTTCTGAAGGAATGTGCGGACCAGCTCTGTGAGGTGCTGGCTGACATCTTCACCACCTCACTTGCACTGGAGTCAGTTCCCACCTGCCTGAAGACCGCGACCATCATCCCAGTCCCAAAGAGCTCCACAGTGACTGGTCTGAATGACTATAGACCAGTGGCCCTCACCCCGATAGTCGCTAAATGTTTTGAGAAACTGGTCATGTCCCACATCAAGGCAACCGTCAACATCAACGAGGACCCTCATCAATACGCATACCGTGAGAACCGATCAACAGAGGACGCCATTTCTTCCGTGGTCCACACTGCTCTCACCCACCTGGATCAGAAGGACTCATACGTGCGTCTGCTCTTTGTGGACTTCACATCTGCCTTCAACACCATGATCCCCCAAACTCTGATAGACAAACTATCTACACTTGGACTAAGCCCCTCCATTTGTAACTGGGTACTAGACTTCTTAACAGACAGACCACAGTCCGTGAAGATCCACAACTTCTCCTCCTCCACCATAACCCTCAGCACTGGCTCTCCTCAAGGATGTGTGCTGAGCCCCCTTCTGTTCACTCTGCTCACATATGATTGTACAGCCACACTTCCAGGCTGTCATATTGTTAAGTTTGCAGATGATACAGCGGTGGTGGGATGCATCACAAACAATGATGAGTCCAGCTACAGACAGGAGGTGGAACACCTGGAGAGCTGGTGCAAAGAGAATAATCTTCACATGAATGTGAAGAAGACAAAGGAGATGATTGTGGACTTCAGAAGGAATAAACACACCCACGCCCCACTGAAAATAGGTGGATCTGCAGTGGAAGTGGTCTCCAGCTACAAATACTTGGGTGTACACTTGAATGATAACCTCAGCTGGACCAACAACACCACCAGCCTGATCAAGAAAGGTCATCAAAGACTCTACTTCCTCAGACGACTGAGACGTGCTGGTCTGAGCAGCCCAGTTCTCACCTCGTTCTACAGGTGTGCAGTGGAAAGCGTCCTGTGCTCCAGCATCAACGTGTGGCATGGAGGCTGCACAGTTGCAGAGAGGAAAGCTCTACAGAGAGTGGTGAAGGCTGCACAGAAGTCTGTTGGAGTCAGTCTCCCCACCATCACAGACATTTACACCTCCAGATGCAGGAAAAGAGCCACCTGCATCATGAAAGACCTCACTCACCCAGCACACTCACTCTTTGCCCCACTCCCCTCAGGACGGAGGTTGAGGAGCATCAAATGTAGAACCACTAGACTGAGGAACAGCTTCTACCCTGAGGCTGTTAGACTCATGAATGAATAAATAAAAATAAAATAAAAACAAACACTGCAAAATATCACATCATGCTGATGCTGATCTGTTTTCTTGTTGCTGTGTTCATCTGTGACCATCTGCTCATACAGACTGATCTGTTTTCTTGTTGCTGTGTTCATCTGTGACCATCTGCTCATACAGACTGATCTGTTTTCTTGTTGCTGTGTTCATCTGTGACCATCTGCTCATACAGACTCATGTTCGTGCTGCTGTTTATAATGATGTTTTTCCACTACATTAGGGCTTAGTGTATTACTAGTTGATGTTTTTCTTAGTTAATTCTAGATGTTATTACTGTTTTTCTCTTGCATTTGTTGTTGGATGTAACTGGGATCCCGTGTACATAATCTCGTTTTCATCACATGTACCACATGCGGTGCAAATGACAATAAAGACTCTCTGACTCTGACTCTGACTCTGATATTACAAAAATTGATTGATTGATTGAATATTTGAGTCAAAAACCTCACTGCCATCTCTGCAAGACATTTCCAAACCTCCACTGGTGTCATCAGGTCCTACTGCCTTCCCCTTCTTCATTCTTTTCAGAGCTTTCTGAATTAATTCAAAACTACTGACTTAAAATAGTTACTGCAGTAGATGTTTTGATGCCACAAAGCAACACAGGGCAAGAAGTAAGTAAGTAAGTAAGCTTTATTTATATAGCACATTTCACAGACATGAGAGTCACAAAGTGGTTTGCAAAAAGGGAAAAATAAAATCATAAAATCACAGAAGTACTGTACAAAAAGGTAAGACATAACAAACTCTAAAATCAATGAACAAAATTAACCAAAAGCCCGTCTGAAGAGATAAGTCTTGACTTTTTAAAAATGCATCAGTTGACTCAGAGCAACACATTGTTAGAGGGAGAGCATTCTAGAGCCTCGGGGCCACCACTTTAAATGCTCTATCACCAGGAGTTTTAAAATGAGTAGCTGATTGGAAGACCTCAGAGTTCTAAGTGGACAAAGAGGCTTCAAAAGGTCCAATATATATTTAGGAGCCTCACCATGTAGTGCTTTGAAAGTTAATAACAACATTTTAAAATGGGCCCTAAAATAAATCGGGAGCCAGTGTAGAGAGGCCAGAACCGGAGTTATATGAGCTGTTCTGTGGGTTCTAGTCAAAAGCTCGAAGAATAATCACAGTGAAGTTCAGTATGTAAGAGTGTAAGTTTTACATTACACAACCTAATAAACAATTTGTACAAAATCAGTTTAGCTTTAACAAAAACTAAACTGTGCAACCAGAAGTTACAACATACACTGTAATAAAGGATTTTTGAGTGCTGTAAATACTACCCATGCAAATTATTTTAAACTACCTTAATATATTAGGCATCAATTAAATTAAAATATAATGGGTAAATCCTATCGACACTACCTAATTTTGGACTGTAACAATTCCAGCATAACAAATAGCAGAAATTGTACCCTAATATTTTGGCCATACATCGCAATGTGCGCATGCGCAGGAAGGTCGGTTACCTCGCGCAGCCGCGCTCAAACTGGACAGGACTTCCATTCTGAAGGCAGGTGAAAACACGGATCCTCTGCATCGAATGTAAGCAAAACTTCCATTTAATACAATTTGTTTAGTGCCAATAATGTAAATGTTGACGTATTTGATGGTTCACAAGACTTAACTGTATGTTTTATGTAATATAAGTCAACGGTACACGGTAGAAACTTTAAAAATTTAGCCTACGCTAACTGCAGAAAATCAGAGTTGTCCGATTTAATCTTTACTTTTTTTAGTTTAAAACTGTGCATAAGTGGTGTTGAAGTGTACAATCAGAGTTGTCAGAGTTAATCGATACTTTTTTTGTGTTGAAAACTGTGCGTAAGTGGTGTTAAAGTCTTTTCTTCGAGTGCAAAGCTATAAGCTAACTACATCCGGTGTAGTGTCGAGTTTTGTTACCCTGCTGATCTCGTTCCCCGCCCTCAGACTTGACAACAGAAAGTGTTCCTCCTGCTCAAATGTGTACATTTTTGGCATAAAGAAACATCAGTAAATAAAAAATCGCAGCATATGTACTCAGTTGTATCTATTGAACTCCTTTGTGGTTTTCAGGGTATCCGCGGGGTTGTAAAAGGTATTAAAAGGTAGTAAATGAAATTAACACAAATTAAGGCCATTAAAAAGTATTAAAAAGTAATAAACGTCATCTGACGAGGTATTAAATTTTTTAAACCTACACAACTATATTTTTCTTGTTCTGTCGTCTAAAAAAAGGTCTGTGAATTTATTTATCTTTTCTAATTTTATGTTCCAAGTAGGACCTTAGCTAAAACAAAGACGTCATATCGTCAGTCAGTGTGCGCGCGCACCTACAGCTGGTATCATGTCTGTAAAAAGAAACAGGAAAGGATCACGGCTTTATCCTCCGACATTTAACAAGAAATGTACCTAAACAATTGTTTGTTAGCTCGAAATTATAGCAAAAGGGGTGTCTCAGTCTAACGTTTTCTTAATAAATGTACTTTAATGGTTAAATCGGCTTTATTTAAAAAAAAAGTGTCGCTGCCTCAGTGCCTGTGTGCTCCGTGATCGCTCAGCGGTGACAAACAGGAAAAAGGAGCGCGGCTCGTTTCGCCGACATTTAACAAGAAAATTACCTAAACAATTATTTGTTAGCTCGAAATTATAGCAGAGGTGTTTTTCTGTCTGTCATTTTCTTAATAAATGCACTTTAATGGTCAAATTAGCTGCATTTCGCCACCGTGGTGCAGCTGGCTGCTGGATTGAAGGTTCAAGCAGAGAGGTGGGGAGAGTATGGCAGGCCGATTGAGTCATTAATAGCTAGTGAAGATTCTCAGTCATCCAGGACATGGTGAATTCTAAAAAATGCAATAAAAAATAAAGTATAGTATAATAGTATAATAAATAAAGTCCAGTTGTTTTTGTCTTGAACTTTTTTAAATTTGTCATTATAGGCACGTTTTCCTATTACATGATACAACAGCATGCCATACTATTACTACAATAGATATGAACTTTTTTTTTTTTTTTTCAGTCAGAATGAATGAAACGGTCATATTTCAGTGTTATGGTTTATAAATATGGGGAAAAAAATCTATAAATATGTCACTTCGTCCTATAAGTTGCAAGGCATGTAAATTATGCAAAAAACTGCAACTTACAGGATGAAAAATACAGTAGTTATTATTTTCTACCTCTCTTTTTGAATTATGCATGTGTTCAGTGTTGAATTATTTTAACTAAACTGTTCTGTTTTCAAGTTTACAGTTTTTGTTTGCCATTAGAGATATGTTATGTGTGGGAACAATTAAACTTTTTCTCTTGGGTTAGATTTAAATAACAAGTAGGTCAGTGCTTTTATTGAGGCAAGAAGCAAATTGATGTATCCAGTAATTGTTATAAAACTACATTTACTACCAAAGTTTAGGAAGAAAATGACAGTAATCTATCACTTTACAATTAGTTGCTCTAAACTGAAGTACAACAGGTTGCCGCTACGGTTACAGCTCGGTGCCGTGATGGTATTAAAAAATATTTTGATGATATTAAAAAGGTATTAAAAGGTATTAAATTCAACTCTGGAATTTCTGCATATACCCTGGGTTTTATTTTAGTTATTGTTTACTGCCCGACAAGGCTAAATACTTTTAGACTATGATGTAGCCATCAGAAGATGTTTCTCCTGCTATAACGGTCTAAAAAGATCGATATATTTTTCTTTTAGCACTTAATTAAAATGCTTGTTGTTAAACAACCATGGTTAGGAGGAAAACGAAAGGAAACCGTTTTGAGAACCAACCTTGCCGGGGAAACATATTTCGACACAACACCGGCCGGACGCATGCGCAAAACGCTGCGTTCCGTTGAAATTTTTTTTCTCTCGAAAGTTAAAGTAAGCGTTGGTCAGCTCTAGAGAAACCAGACCTCTGATCTGTGATCGTTACTTTTTTTGTGTTGAAAACTGTGCGTAAGTGGTGTTAAAGTCTTTTCTTCGAGTGCGAAGCTATAAGCTAACTACATCCGGTGTAGTGTCGAGTTTTGTTACCCTGCTGATCTCGTTCCCCGCCCTCGGACTTGACAACAGAAAGTGTTCCTCCTGCTCAAATGTAACACATCACTCCTGTCCTGTCCTCTCTACACTGGCTCCCGGTTCAGTTCAGGATACAGTTCAAGCTGCTCCTGTTTGTTTTCAAAGCTCTGAATGGACTTGCTCCTCTGTACATCTCAGAACTTTTGAAAGCCCATCAGCCCGGCAGAGATTTACGCTCTGCCAGTCAACACCTGCTGGAGGTGCCTCGCTCAAGGTACAAACAATGGGGAGACCGGTCATTTTCTGTTGCCGGCCCAAAAGCCTGGAACAGCCTCCCCCTTGAGCTGCGTGCCACCTCTGATCTGACTCTGTTCAAAACCAGACTGAAGACCCACTTGTTCAAAAAAGCTTTCAGTGTGTAAAAAAGCTTTCAGTGTGTAACTTTTATTACTTTTGGTAGTTTAGTATGTAGCATTTTTTATTTCCATTGCCTTTTTATTTCCACTTGCTCAAATAAGCTTCCAGTGTGTAACTTTTATTACTTCTGGTATTTTAATATGTAACATTTTTTAATTTCCATTGCCTTTTTATTTCCACTTGTTCAAAAAAGCTTTCAGCGTGTAACTTTTATTACTTGTGTTATTTTAGTATGTAGCATTTTTTATTTCCATTGCTTCTTTTATTGCTGTTGTTTCTTATTCTATTTTCATTGATTTATTGTTCCAGTTTATTCATCTTTTTATCCTGTTAAGCACCTTGGTCAATGCAAGGCATTGTAGGAAGGTGCTATACAAATAAAGTTTATTATTATTATTATTATTATTATTATAATAGCATGCCTTCAGCTAGCTGCTGCCGTGTCCACCAGTCACGTCTTGTCAGGTGTACACGCATATTTTCTGGTGTATAGGTCGCACCTGTGTATAGGTCGCATTGTCCAATTATCACCAATAGATTGGAAAAATCCCTAGATAGGTCGCACTGGTGTATAGGTCGCACCTACGTTTAGCTCTGCTGCAAATGTCTGCCACAGGAGCGCACAGCAAGGCTTTTAAGAAGATTAACACTTAAAAACAATTATTTGTTTGATAAAAATTATAGCAAATATGTGTCTGAGCTGAACTTTTCCTTAATAAATGAACGTAATTGTGAAATGAGCTGGATTTAAAAATTTGTTTCACCGAAAGTGATAACAAGCCATATATAAGAAAGTTCATTCTCAATAGTCCAGGTATCAAATCCGCTCATTCTCAATCAGTTCATCTGGACAGTTTCTTTTTAGTAGAAACGTTTCACCCTCACTCCAGAGGGCTTCGTCAGTCAGAGTAGTCCCAAGCACACTGAAGTTACCCCACCAAGTAAACAACTTAAGTGGACCAACCAGTTTGCTGTAGCCAAGATGGTTTCTGGGGGCTGTCCTGTCCCTCGTCGACTCCTCCCAGGCAGGCAGACATGTCCAAAGTGGTTCAAGACAAGAAAGTCATATATAGGTCGCACCTGAGTATAGGTCGCAGGCCTTGAAAAAACCATAAAAAGGTGCGACCTATACACCGGAAAATACGGTAGTTAGTTCCCTGGTGCAGAAGCTCTCCTTTCTGCTGATCCTCCTCCTGTTCAATTTGCTGACATATGACTGCTCGGCTAGACAACCCAGCTGCCATTTAAAGCAGTTTGCGGACGACACAGCAGTAGTGGGACGCATCACGAACAGTGATGAGTCCAAATACAGAGAGGAGTTAGAACACCTGTGGTGCAGGGACAATAATCTCTGCATCAGTGAAGAAAACCAAGGAGATGGTGGTAGATTTCAGAAGAGAGAAGCATCCTCTTCATCCCCAACACATCGGAGGAGCAGCTGTGGAGGTGGTCTACAGGTTTTTTTTTTTATTCACTTTTTATTGGTATCTCATAAATCCATCTGTCCATTTAAAATGGGTGAGAGATTAAAAATGACTCTTCTGTACAGCGTGGTGTTTACAGAGTATCTACAGGTGATACTGTATGTTACAGCTGGGTTTACATCCACATGAACAAAACTCAGTCTGAGCAGAACGTCCAGCTGAGGAGAACGAAGGCAACAAAGATTTCCATGAGCGGAGTGGTCGGCTCTGAGCGTGAAGCAACTACTCCGTAAAGATCCACCAACGCTGGTTCTGTTCTGGAGGAAGCACAAAGTTCTGCGTGGGCTCCTCCTACCACAGTTCATCTCCAGATCGTCCTGACAGAGCCTGGGCCGAACTGCTAGAAGACGAAACGTGGAGCGGAGAAAACGAGATCGGTTTCCTGCACTTTGACCACTGATTAGATCATGTCTTAAATGTTGAAGTTTCTGATGAGACTGCTTCATGGGTTGGACATGAAATAATGGCTTCAATAGTTTTGATATTCACAAAGTATTTCATCGTGTGCATTAAAAGCCACCTCTACATACAGACTGAAACAACGTATGTGAGGTAAGAACTAGCGCTGCGTTGATCACAGTGGTTTCATTAGACAGCAGAACACACGGTCCACTTCAGAAGTGGGGCAGGTCTACAGGTACCTGGGGTGGATACATCCTGGAGAGCAACACTTCCTGTCTGGTCAAGAAGGCCAACCAGCATCTCTACTTCCTCAGGAAGCTGTGGAGAGCTGGATTTGGGAGCTCTGTCCTGAGGAGCTTCTATCGCTGTGTGGTGGAGAGCGTGTTTTTATTGTTGTTTGTACTCTATTTTTTAACTCTGTTTTTTTAAATAACTATTTTAGTTTAAAAAAACAGATTGTAATGTTAAAACTAAACAAATAATAAAAAAAGATTGTAATGTTAAAACTAAACAAATAAAAAGCAGATTGTAATTTTAAAAATAAACAAATAAAAAACAGATTGTAATGTTAAAATAAGCAAATAAAAAACATTCTAATTTTAAAAATAAACAAAAAAGATTGTAATTTTAAAAATAAACAAACAAAAAGCAGAACATACAGGAGGCGTCATCAATGGAACAAAGGTCCATTGATGTCTATCATGAACATGATGATGTCACATAGACATCAATAGATCAAAGGATGCCATCATGTCACTTAATGTTGTCATGTGACATCACCGTGTGACATCATCCAACCTTCTATATATTCCAGAACGCGTCTCAGAAGCTCATATCACTTGCAACTCTTCCCAGAGAAGCATTGTTTTAGTGTAGCACGTTTTTGGCTGTGAATTTTGGAAAATGTCTTATCAGAGAAGACCCAATCCAAGACAAGTCAGGAACCACGGAGCCCAGATGGGGCAACCGTCTGTCTCTCACGAGATCGATAGGCTGAACGGCCTGCTCACCGAGTCTAATAGAAGGTCGTTCAGCGAGCACCATCGTGCAAACCAGCTGTCGAAGGAGCTTGAAGACACCAAAGCTCGGCTGGAAAAACAGAAGCACATCAAGGAAGTTTTTATTCAGAAAATGGGTGACGTCAGGGAAGAACTGGAGAGACTGGAGAGATATTCCAATCCAGAAACTCTAAGTTCTGCCAGGATTGGCTCCAAGGTACATAGTACCATTCAACGAAAGTGTTTGAAGTTCCTTCAGAGGGACTACGAGGAACTCAAAGTGGCTTACGTGAACAGCCAAGAGAAGTTTTCGTCTGAACTCCGGCTGGAGAAAGAGAAAACTGAGGCTCTCCAGCGGCTGCTGGATGAAGCCAAATTGGCTAATGAAGAAATGGAGAGACTGGAGAGATATTCCAATCCAGAAACTCTAAGTTCTGCCAGGATTGGCTCCAAGGTACATAGTACCATTGAACGAAAGTCTTTGAAGTTCTTTCTGAGGGACTACGAGGAACTCAAAGTGGCTCACGTGAACAGCCAAGAGAAGTTTTCGTCTGAACTCCGGCTGGAGAAAGAGAAAACTGAGGCTCTCCAGCGGCTGCTGGATGAAGCCAAATTGGCAAATGAAGAAATGAGCAAAAAACACGAAGTGGAAGTTGCCTCACTTCGTCTTCACGTTGTGGCTTTACAAGATCAGGCCACGGAAAGCAAGTTTCAACAGGATCTTCTGAAACTGTCTATGGATAAGGAGATCCAGGCTCTGCGTACAATCTCAGAAGACGCAGAGTGGAAATTGAAACACGATCCTGAGCAGATGTCAACACGCTGTGAGCAGCACAAAGTGGCTCACGCCATGAGCCAAGAAAAGTTTTCATCCGAACTCCGGCTGGAGAAAGAGAAAACTGAGGCTCTCCAGCGGCTGCTGGATGAAGCCAAGCTGGTAAGTAATGAAGCGATCAACAAATACCAACTGGAAGTTGAATCACTTCGCCAGCAGGCTGTGACATTGCAGGATCAGGCCACGGAAAATGAGCGCCAAAAGGATCTTCTGAAAGTGGCCATGGACGAGGAGATCCAGGTCCTGCGTAAGGTCTCCAAAGACGCAGAGGCCAAACTGAAGAAAGAGCTGGAACAAATGTCAACATCCGACCAACTCAAAGTCAGTAACGACTTGGATGTTGAGGCGCTTAAATCGGTGTCAAAAACGTCCCTAAACCAGCTCAGCGAAGAGATTCAGGCTTCGATCCCACCCAGAGAGAAGAAGAACTCTTTCTGGAAGAGAACGAGACGTTTCTTCGGTCTCGGAAAGCCTGGAAGTTGGAAGAAAAACAAGAACGCTTCCACCTGAAGGCTCCTCTCTTCGCATGCACACACACACACACCACAAACACACACACACATACAACATTTAAACAACTTTACAACACAGACCAGTGACTTTAAAAAACGAGCAGCACGGTGATGGCAGCCGAACACTGTTACCGTCGTGCTGTGTGGGTTTTTCCCCGAGAACTCCGGTTTCCCCCACTTACACTAATTTATTCACTGGTCATTACACTTACACACAAAACATACACACACATACACACAACATACACACAACATATACACACACAACATACACACCCACACACAACACACACACACACACACATCACCCCGTTGAATCGCCACCTTATCGTGGTGGAGGTGTTTGCGTGTCCCAGTGATCCCAGAAGCCATGTTGGTGGGGACTAAGTTTGGGGCCAGACTAAGAGCGATTCAGAAACCTTTGTCTTTGTTTATTATTGAAAAACATGGTTGGACAAGCTAAATATTTCAGAACATAAAAACTGCAAAACTACCAAAAGTCATAGCTGTAATGATGAACTAGGTCTAAAATGTCTTCAGAGAATAAATCATGTTGTCTGGACCAGTGATCTGATCGCTCTGAATCTCAATAAGCCTTCAGACAATGAATAGAAAGTTTTAGACATTTTCATGTTGGCAAAGATTAGCTGTGACGGCCATCTTTAATTGGCTTATCTCCAAATATTAGTCTGTTGGAGAGATTACATTTAAATTCAGGGACATCAAAGTCCATATGACATCATAATGTCTATGTGGCATCACGACAATGTCACATAGTCATTGTGATGTTACATGGACTTTGATGTCCATGCATCAAAGTCCATATGACATCACAATGTCTATGTGACATCACGACAATGTCACATGGACATTGTGATGTCACAGACATTGTGATGTCACATGGATTTTGATGTCAATATGGACATGTGTGTATGAATATATCTTTATATAAATACACACAAAATCAATTCAAACAATAATTATCCATGAACCAAATTTATAATCCATAACATAATATAATAATAATAATAAAAGAACAATACATCTTCTTGAGTGGCCATCATTTCTGTTATGAGGTGTTTGAATCGCTCGGTCATCATCAGGGCAGGGCTTTAATCAGCTCCAGGACTTGTTGACAATATCAGTTTTAGTTTTTTCATAAAGTTCTGAACTTTTTGACTGAACTGTTGATGTGATGTCGTAGTGAGGTTCAATAACTTTAAAGCTCCACTGACATCATCTTTTAACTTTCCATAAAATGGCACAACATATATATACAGTATATTAAGATTGACCCCTGATCGTTTCTGCTAAAACAATGTTAAATTAATTAGAATTCCTCTCGAAAATAGTTTAAAATTAGCGCCGTTTTTTTAACACGATAAATAGGGATTTCGCCGTCGCAGGATGATGACGTCATGACAAGAGACGTCTCTGCTGCGCACCTTGAAAACAATGGAGGAGCTACAAACTCGATCCGTCCAATTTAGCCATTTAAAAGTTAATATTTTAGCGGATTGTCTGCAGAGAAGCCAAAGTTATTTCCAGTAAACAGCAGGTTATAATTTTTTTTCAGCTCCTGCTGGTTTTTGGAGACTTTTCACTTCAGGACGTGAGCAGCTCTGTGAGGACTTACAGCATAGTTTCCACAGCACTGAAATGGTAATATATTAGTTAATGTTTCTAATAATTATTCAACATTAATTTATAGTTTAAAAAATTAGTCCCTTTTAAAATATCTGTTAAATATATTATTCTTTTATTTTATTTTGTTTGTGTTTTCAGGTTTCCAGGTCTCCAGTCCATCACCTGAGGCTCTTCCTGAACCACTAGTACAACCCAGACTTTCACATCACAGCAGGTAAGATTGCATCAACGAAAAGAATAGTACTCAACAATATTCTTTGATGTAAATCTGTTGATTTTCTGTGGTTCTGATGAGGGAAGTGACAAAGTGGATGCAGCATTCAGCCCATAATGGACCCAGATGTCCCCTGCGTCCAGACCTACAACACCTGGACATCCATGAGCGTGGCGGAGCGAGGATTCACAGAAATGTCTTCACCTGAAGAGTGGACCGAGGTGGAGAACAAACCTTGATATTGTTCAACAACAGATGGAGACATCTTCAGGATCTGTAGAACATCAGGACTGCTGCAGAAAGCTACGTTTGTGCATCAAGACATTAAAATATGCAGAAATACTACAACTGGCCAGAGCATTGAGATGAAAATGAATCAATGAATTTAATATTTTTTCTGACTGTTCAAATGAACATATTGTTTGAAAAAAAAAGGATAACAATGAACCAAGTGTTTCTGTAGTTATGTGTAAATAAAGTTACAGTAGTACACTATATTATCTGTTAGTGTTGAGTTATTCTTTGTGAGAATATTTGTGTATCTGTTTTAATTTCATTCGTGCATCTACAACTCACAGCTCATACTTTAGTAAAAACAAAATTGGTGAATGTTGAAAAAAACATTTTATTAAAATAAAACCATCCCATATTATCAAATAAATGAAAACCTCTGGGGAAACATTAATATGAACAGATTATCAAAAAAAATTGAGTAACCCATCAGCTCTGTAAAAATGACTCCAACACCTCCTCGTCCACCCTCCTGTCCAGGTGTTGTAGGTCTGGACGCAGGGGACATCGGTCTAGTTTCTCCTCATCCTGCTGCTTGTACTTCTTCAGACTCCACCACCTCCTCGCTCCTCCACGCTCATGGATGTCCAGGTGTTGTAGGTCTGGACGCAGGGGACATCTGGGTCCATTATGGGCTGAATGCTGCATCCACTTTGTCACTTCCCTCATCAGAACCACAGAAAATCAACAGATTTACATCAAAGAATATTGTTGAGTACTATTCTTTTCGTTGATGCAATCTTACCTGCTGTGATGTGAAAGTCTGGGTTGTACTAGTGGTTCAACAGGAAGAGCCTCAGGTGATGGACTGGAGACCTGGAAACCTGAAAACACAAACAAAATAAAATAAAAGAATAATATATTTAACAGATATTTTAAAAGGGACTAATTTTTTAAACTATAAATTAATGTTGAATAATTATTAGAAACATTAACTAATATATTACCATTTCAGTGCTGTGGAAACTATGCTGTAAGTCCTCACAGAGCTGCTCACGTCCTGAAGTGAAAAGTCTCCAAAAACCAGCAGGAGCTGAAAAAAAATTATAACCTGCTGTTTACTGGAAATAACTTTGGCTTCTCTGCAGACAATCCGCTAAAATATTAACTTTTAAATGGCTAAATTGGACGGATCGAGTTTGTAGCTCCTCCATTGTTTTCAAGGTGCGCAGCAGAGACGTCTCTTGTCATGACGTCATCATCCTGCGACGGCGAAATCCCTATTTATCGTGTTAAAAAAACGGCGCTAATTTTAAACTATTTTCGAGAGGAATTCTAATTAATTTAACATTGTTTTAGCAGAAACGATCAGGGGTCAATCTTAATATATATATATGTTGTGCCATTTTATGGAAAGTTAAAAGATGATGTCAGTGGAGCTTTAAAGCCGGCGCATCAACAACATTCGGACGTAGATCCATATCTTTAAAAACTCCTACAGCTTGTGTTATTGCTCTGGACTGATCTGAATTACCTGATAAAGGTTGTTTAAATGCTGCTGCTATTTGTCTTTGCAACAAGCTGCTTTTCCTGCTTGTAGAAGAGACGTTCACGTTCGGATGATGTTGTCTCAAGAGCGTTAACAAGTTAGACATGTTGCCTGTGGCAGATCCAATCTCCATGAAACAACGTCCACACACAGCTTTGGATTTGTTCACTTGTCTTTTAACATGAAAGACATAATTTGCATACCGACCTAATCGCTCAACCGACGATGCCATCTCCTCTGCCCTTCACACAGCTCTCACACATCTGGACACGAAGGACTCCTATGTTAGAATGTTGTTCATCGACTTCAGCTCGGCATTTAACACCATCATCCCCCAACAGCTCATCCTTAAACTGGACAGTCTGGGGCTGAACACCTCAATGTGTAACTGGCTGCTAGACTTCCTGACCGGGAGACCACAGACAGTACGAGTCGGGAGTAACACATCTAGCACCATCACATTGAACACAGGGGCCCCACAAGGATGTGTGCTGAGCCCCCTTCTATTCACCCTGCTAACACACGACTGCACACCATCATACAGCTCCAACCACTTCATCAAGTTTGCGGACGACACAACAGTGGTGGGTCTCATCAGCAACAACGATGAGACGGACTACAGGAACGAGGTGAGCCGCCTGGCCTTGTGGTGCGGACACAACAATCTCACTCTCAACGTGGAGAAGACAAAGGAGATTGTTGTGGACTTCAGGAAGAAGGATGCCCAACATGCCCCTCTGACCATCAACAGCACCGCAGTGGAGAGAGTAGACAGCACCAAGTTCCTGGGAGTGCACGTCTCAAAGGACCTGTCCTGGAGCAGGAACACTGCAGCACTGGCAAAGAAGGCTCACCAGCGTCTCTACTTTCTCCGCAAGCTGAAAAGGGCTGGAGCTTCAACCCCCATCATGAGCACCTTCTACAGAGGTGCCATAGAAAGTGTCCTGACCAGCTGCATCACTGTGTGGTTTGGTGCATGTACTGCATCCTGCCGCAAGAGCCTCCAGCGCATTGTGAGAGCAGCTGAGAAGATAGTCGGCACCTCCTTCCCCTCACTGCAGGACTTACACAGCAAACGCCTCACTCGGAAAGCCCACTGCATGGCAGGTGATCCCACACACCCACTACACAGCTGCTTCAGACTGCTGCCATCAGGGAGGAGACTGAGGAGTCTCCAGGCTCGAACCAGCAGACTGAGAGACAGCTCTGTTCATCAGGCAGTCAGGATGCTAAACACTCTGCCTGCTCTGCCCCCCCTCCCATTTGAACTGCCTTAACACTAAAACTTTCTCACACATTACCACACAACACAAAGATTTTAACACTGGACTCTGTGTCATCAAACGGGTTATTCACTAAACTCTCGGTCATGTGCTCATACGGTTTGCACTACTTCTATTATTCACTTTAACAGCAGAAGTATAAATGCAAATATATCCAAAATAACAGATTACTTAAAACAGTTAAACAGAACTTTTACAATAATAGCACTGTCAGAGACATGGCTCAATGATGATAACACAAGTAATATTCACATCGAAGGGTATGAATTATTTC
>JBBPBX010075638.1:0-17299 GCA_038048925.1 Garcialebias charrua | reverse complement strand
GTTGTGTTCAATACCCCGTTCCCCTGGCGTGCAAACACTGCCCCTAACCCAAGAGTGAATGGTCGACCCCCTCTTTTATGCTCCTCTTGATGTGGCCTGCCTTGTTAAGCTGCAATCATGCAACTGGCTCTTCTCTCTCTTTCTCTCAGGGCAACAAGGTAGACAGGCCTGGCACCAGGGGGAACTGTTTCCCTCTCGTTCTGGTGTCCTCGCAAAAGCAAGCACAAAGATGCTCCCCAGGAAGACAGGTGTTTTCAGGATGCTTCACCACTCGAACCAGAACACCTCACGAACAGATGACTTCCACGACAGAGGAAGTGAAACGATGGAACGGTGCAACGATGAAATTATGAAACCCACACCTTCCTCGAACCCGTTCTCAAGGATGAAGATGCAGGACAGCCCACCGCTCGTGTGGACCGCTCACTCCAGTTGCAAGCCTAAGCTCTCAGCTGTGCAGCTCTGACAGAGCTGCCTCGACCTGATGTGATGACCTTTGAGGTTCTCTCTCTGGACCCCTCTGGCTGTGCCTCTCTCTCTCTGGCGCGCTGCTGTGATGTGCACTTCAACCGCTCAGATTTGCACGCCCACTTTGGCTCAGGTCGCTCTCTCTCAGAGGCCCTGAGAAGCACCCAGGGTGTCAGTGGACCTTCCGGCCTTGTTCAGGCTTTGCACTCTCAGGTATAACGGATCCAACGATCTGTAGGTGGAAGCTGGACAAACAACTATTAGTCTCTCAAAATACATTATATGCGACATTTCAACAACCCTTATCCCATATTTACAGACGTCCTTAGCCCTAATGGCCATGTGATGAAGCCCCAAATCAATTAATTTTAGTCTGTGCACAGATTTCAGCCAATTTTCCAAAATTTTACTAACATGTTTGAGGTCTAAAGTATTTTCAACATTCACTAGATCTACATTTTTAAAATGTGTACCATGATCTGATCTGATTTTTACAGGAAAACCATGACATGGAATGTAACAATTGATTAAAAAGTTTTAGGACCGGTTTGTTGTCCTCTCTTTTAATTTTTATGCCCCTGGTCAGCCGGTCAGTGCGGCACGCCAACCATAAATTTATGAACCCGTTTACCGGTTCGAGCATGTCTGTACAACCAATTATTATCTCATGACCCGGTGTCATCACGGTCGAAAATTTTCCTTGTCCGCGCGACCTCCTCGTCTGTTGAGCCTCACGTAATGAACGCACAGCATAATGTTCTGATCAGAGAATTTAAATGTGTGGGTGCCACCAACTGAAATTCTCTTCATCTGGTGTGTCCCACACGCGCGAGTTCTGTTGTTCCTCCAAAATCCTCTTCTGTCCCATCTTCTGGATGACTTCAGTCCATCCTGCCCCACTTCAGCTCCATGGTCCTGTTCCCAGTGTCTCCCTTCAGGAGCCGCCACTGTCTTCTGGTGCTATGACCACATTTCAGTTCCAATTGATTTATCCACGTGCGCCTCCTGTATTTGATCATCCTGCAAATTTGTTCTCGCCTTGTCATCAACTTATGCTCTCCTCATCTCTGAAAGCTTGTTCTTACTTAATTGATCTTATCTGCACTGATTAACGATCCAACTTATGCGGCTTAGCTATAATCCTGAATTTCAACTCATCCGTTGTATCCCACCAGACCCCCAGAAATGCGTTACCTCGAGGAGAACTGCCATTATTTATCTCGGTTTTAAAGCCTAATATGAATAATTGTGGTGACACCAATTTCCCTGTGAAAATTTTCAGAAAGCTCCTTTTGGCTTTAGGCCTCAGGATGAGAGCCTTATTATTTTGTTTAAGAGCCTTCTGGAACGGGGAGAAGTAGGCAAACAGAGCTCTCAAATCAGTACTAACCTAATAATTATGTGACCTGCGGTGGCCTGTTCTATGTGTTATCATTAAATAATGCACTTTACGTTTGGATCGAGAGACCGAAGCCCCAGTGTGACTCAACCGATTCAAATGGTAGGCCGACGCCCTCACGGGTTGCTGGAATGAGTGACTCCTGACAGCTGTTCCACATGCTCATGCTCTGGTCGTGTGAGCTTGTCCATTGCTCAGCTTATTTCAGCTTCAGTGACACGCCACCTCGTTCTGGTAGCTGTCTCGTGCAGGGTGCCCCAAGTCCTGACTTCACTTGATTTCACGTTTTGTTTGCTGACTTTGCTTGGACAGTTCTTTTTGTTCAGGTCTCTGCCTTGGAAAAAATGGCTGAGGAAGTTCATGGACATTCTGATGTTTGAATGACAGTTCTTTGGTTTTCTGTCTTTACTGTCTTTGTCTTGAGTGAGAGGTCTCTCCCACTGACTGGCAGCTGTCGCTCACGGAGTCAAAATGAACCATGTAGACGTCAGCTTTATGCATTCAAATCCAATTGAGCCACAACTGCTCCCCAATCTCCCG
Organism: Garcialebias charrua; assembly: GCA_038048925.1. Lineage (NCBI taxonomy): Eukaryota > Metazoa > Chordata > Actinopteri > Cyprinodontiformes > Rivulidae > Garcialebias > Garcialebias charrua. The sequence continues at coordinate 14,892 of JBBPBX010075638.1, read as the reverse complement.
ACAAACGCAAAAGTATCATGCATTTTGGTTGAATCCTAGCTCATGGCAAATTACAATTATGTGTTCTGTAAGAAAGAGGTCTGTCTGTCTCATGCTCCCCCTCCACGCACTGTGTGCTGTCAGGCTGTGGACTGAAAAAGGAATACGAGTAATTGTCTAATAATGACGCCAATATATTTCTAGACTAAAATTCAAAAGGTATATCTTTTGGCCTTTGTCTCCCAGAAACACATCTCGTTGGATCTGGTCTGCACAACAGATTTCTAACTCTAATTTAAAGTCAACAACAATTTAGCCTCATATTTAAAGTTAACTTAACCTAAATTTTACCCTCTATTTGCTCTGCAAAGGGTTCCTGAAATATTAAAGTTAACTTAACCTAAATTTTACCCTCTATTTGCTCTGCAAAGGGTTCCTGAAACACCTCATCTCCTCTTCTGTCATAAACGAGGGTGCCTGTCTCACCTCTGTCTAGAACCCTCATGTTCGTCTAATTGATGAATTGGCAATCTCTTAAAATTTCCAAAATGAGCTTTTCTTTTCGTGGCCCCCTCTCTTCTGGGGGCCTGATCCTATGTTCTCCGTCTCCTGTCTTCTGTCTCAACTTTCTGTTTGCTCTCTCCTGTGTCAACTTCCTCTTCACTTTCCTGTTCACCTTTTCGCCCTCCCTTTCTTCACCTTCATCCACATCCTTCTCCATATGAATATTTTCATATTATTCCACATTCCTTGCCGTTTCTCTGTCCCCTTCAAGTCTTTTTCTGTCACTTCGCTTCTGTCCTTCCTCTCAACATCCCCACATGTCCTCTGTCTGCCTGAACTTACTGTTTCCTTTCTTCTGTTTCACACCTTCTCTTTGCTGTCTTCTGACACAACTTCACATCACCCCTCTCAACATTTCTCAACCTCCTGTAGGTGGCGACGTTCGACTACTCCTTTTCCTGCCACCTGTTGCTCTGAATTTTCTTTTAAATCGATCTGTTTAAATTGAACTGTTCTCTGTGTCTCCTAATTCCTGTGCGCTTGCCGAAATGAATAACAATTTTTCATGAAGTTCAATTAGTTTTAGCTGTTCATCATATATTTCAATTAACTGTTGATAGTCCACAATAGGTCACGAATGTTTTCTCGTCCCTGCATTTGTTTATCTTGCATGTGTGGCCTCTCCTTTTTGGGTACATGGATACTGTCCTGCAGGTGGAGCAGGAGGAGCGGTGGCTTAGACAACATATGGAGGCGGTGTCTTTTTCTCTTCTGCTGATGCACCACTGTCTGTCACTCCAACGTTCTGCACACTCTGAGCTAACAAGGCCAGCTGTTTGTACACATCCACTAATTGCTTTTGTTGTTGGTGATTTTTATTGAGCTTAGGGCACTCCCAAAATGAGGTACAAATTGTTTGTTTGGTTTGTATGTCATCAAGCAATTTTTGCTGTTCTTTCACTTTTGTCCAAACTAATTGTGTTAGGTTTTCTTGTGATTTTTCTGAATTTTCTGCTGCTCTCACAATTTGTATGATTAACGCATCTAATTGTTTGCACTCACCAGGGTCTGCTGCATGAATTATGGCTATATTACCGCCTGAACTCTGATTAATTGTTCCTGAACAGATTCTTTTTGACAGGTCTGTTTCTCCTTAATGTGCTCCATGACTGCTTTCTCACAACATTCACTCAAAAAGCTTTATTTCACAATTGTTTCTCCCATCCACCGAGTTCTCTTGTGTAACTCAGTAAAAAAGTCTGAAACAAAAAAATCTGAGGAGCTCCCTCTGTGTTCAGGCTTTTATTTCTGTGTTAAAGAACAGCTCCCTCTGCTGGCAGACTCATGGCAGCACCACACATCAGTCACATGAAGAACACCTTAAACACACACATCTGAGTCCACGCAAACATTTATCAAACAATCAAAAATTCCTAATTTGAAACTAATTGAGATCTCTCTTCCCTAAAATGATGATTCACATTAAAAAACTTAAAGAAATGCGACGCAAAGTATTTTAAAACTAAACACAAACCCAAATCCTGCAACCTCTCTGGGGTTGCTTTTCTCTTTTTTTCTCTACAGACCTCTTCGGTCACCGCCCCCAGTGCGATTCCACTGCGCTAATCCGCAAGTTTAGCGCAAGGCACTCTGGGAGCTGTAGTTTTCACCTCACGCGTGAACTTCCGGCGACCCCCCCACGATGCCAGGCATCGGTTACGTACGACCTCCAAAACAAGCGGCAGCCGTTCAACTACTCACGAGCGGACGTGAAACAAGTTGAACGACCTCTTCCAGCTACAGTACTCAAAGGATCGAACGCTCCGGAAACGCTTTTCTAAACAAGACAGTGAAACAAGTCTTCGTGACTCCCACTAGTCACGCGGACGAACGGATCAGCCCCACGTGAAACAAGCGGCCACCACCGACTACTCACGGCCTGAATAGAAAACGTTTATTCCCCAAAAGTAAGTAATTAGAACCTCAACGTTCGATCACCTCGTGATTACTTTAATCAGATGTGTGTGCGCCCCACACGCTCCTCGACCGCTCTCGGGCGGGGGAGGGGTTGTAGCCCCCCTGGTCCCGAACCGAACCGACCCCTTGTCTGCTTAAACTGAAAACGTATCTGTGAACCACTTTTGACCAACCAAATTGTTTATTTTAACTTAACAAGAGTCCTTATCTCGAGAGACTCCCGTGTACTTTAGTGCAGTAAATTTGGATATTAGGCCAAATTGTTGTTTTGAATAATTCACGGTATCAACTTACCTTTCTGTTGTTTTTTGGGCCCACTGCACTCAGTCCACGAAGTTCTGCTCGGCTATTCAACAGGCCACCTGGTTCATCACGTCGACTGATCACCAGAACTGAAGGAATTCAGTTTTGGATGTTCAAATGAGCCAGGCGTCTCTTGAAGCAAATATGATTTATTGAAGAAGATACAGGTTAACAGAATAAGCAGACATTATTAAAGATCAATGTGCACACGATCGGAGATTCGTTGAAACAGACCTGTCGCTCGAAGTCTTCTAAAGGAATGTCAGCTCACCCCTCTGCTGTGAGATATCATAAAATGTTTTGGGCTTCTGCTGTTGTCTCATTGGTCAGCCGAACTGATAACGATGGTTGCCAAAGCAACTGAGATTTATAGCCGGGCCAAGGTCTCCTGTTTGTGACCTGCATTAGATTTTGTGTGTGCCTCTTTGTTTCAGAGGAGTTAGATTCAAACTAGTTTCCTTTGCTATATTTACATTTATGTTTCTCCTGTGAACATTCTGTGTCATGAACTAAGTGTGTTGCATAAACTAAGTGTATTTCTGATGTGTATGTTCTAATAAAGATGTGCCTGTTCTTTAGATCAGCCAACTTCTGTGTCTGTCTGCCATCCCCCTCTGGAATGTGTTGGTCTCCGTGAGCTGCTCAAAGCTGCAGGTCTGTTTCCTGCACACCAGTAAGATTATAATGTGCACAGTGTATTAAGCATCTAAACATGATTGTATAAAACCTTTGTGATTACATGAAACACAGTTGTGAATGAGAATATAGGTTTAAGCATAATAACGTATATAATGGTGATTTATCCTTCAGGATGAAAGAGTTTTTTTAATCTGTTTTTTCCACAACTAGTTAGGTCATATCTTTTGCCCGAAGGCAGAATACTGTATTGAACTGAGTGTGTAGAGGATGGGTGGGATCTGCCAAGATTTTTTTGGCTTTGGATACTGATCTGGACTTAAATAGGCCCATGATGTCATACAGTTGAATCCCTATAATTTTTTTGCATTCTTTGATAACGCCCTGTAAGCGATTAAATTTTTTTAAGTTCAACAACCCAAACCAGCAGAGAAACGAAAAAGTGAGGACAGATTCAATAAAACATTTCATAAAAATGCAATCAACATTTAAGCTCCTCAACTTCCGGAGGAAATGCATCCTCTGGTTGGCTTTCTGACAGATTCCATCAGCCTGGGACTCAAATTATGCCCAGGTACTTGTATTCTTATACCTCTACCACTACCTGACCATTAATGGTAACAGGAGGGAGAGGGGCAGAAGCTTCCTAAAGTCTATGCTCATCACTTTTGTTTTTTATGTGTTAATGTACAGGAAGGATGACTGGCACCACTCCAAAAAGTCTTCCAGGACATTATCCGGGCCTGTCGGAACATTTCCATTAAATAGAAACACGATAACGGAGACGTAAGCAAACTTTATAATGTGATGATTATCATGGTGACTTTGGCACATGTTTGTATAAAGAACAAACAACAACGGTGATAAAATGACGTTTTTTGACATCCTACTCCTCCTAGAGTATTTGTGCCATTTCAACTATTCATATATCAAAATGTTCAGCTCGTTCAGGACAATCCAGCTATGACTTTTGGTAATGCTGCAAGTTGCGCTTTTTGAAATATTAAGCCTTTTCGGCCATTTTTTTCCCATTGAAAATGAATGGAGCTAAAATGAAATGGCCTTTTGGGGGCTTTATCATACCCTAAAACTCACCAAATTTGGCAGACTCATCACTCAGACATGGGGGAGTAATAAATGATCAACACCTCGCGTTTTCATATATGCTGAAGGGGCGTGGCCTGGCCTCAAGGTTAGGCATCTCGCCATGAAAAACGAAACACTAATAGCACCTACACGAAAACCGTCTAATACATCAAACCTTCAGTGATTGACCCACAACCGGTCCCCTACAATACTGAATGGTCAAATCATGACATTAATTAAGCCACGCCCCCTCACAACAGGAAGTGTACAGTTATACATTGAACGTCCCGATCGGACACCTGTTACCTAATCAGCGGGACGGTCTGTCCAGTGACCGAAGACATGTTGCTGTAACAAGCTTTCCAACACTGACCGTTTTGGGTGGAGCATGTGGGCGTGGCGATGTGGCGAATCAGACGTAACGCCGTCACAATACGTTTGGCCTTTTGGGAGCTTTATCATATCCCAAAACTCACCAAATTTGGCAGACTCGTCAGGACTGGTGAAAAATTACATATTTTGGGGGCGTGGCCAAAATTGCAACAGAAAGGGCTCAAGAGCGCCACCTAGAATATTTCAAATTACCCTCCGCATTGGCCTTAGTTTCACGTAGGATCATGAAATTTGGTACACCTCCCCGATTCACCAAGGCGCACAGAAAACCCTCTGGCACCAACGTTGTACGATGAAAGGAAAGGCGACCTTTTCGGCCATTTTTATCCCATTGAAAATGAATGGAGCTAAAATGAAATAGCATTTTGGGGGCTTTTTCATATCCCAAAACTCACCAAAATTGGCAGACTCATCAGGACTGGTGAACAATTACATATTTTGGGGGCGTGACCAAAATTTCAAAAGAAACGGCTCAAGAGCGCCACCTAGAAAATTTCAAACTACCCTCCGCATTGGCCTTAGTTTCACGTAGGATCATGAAATTTGGTACACTTGTCCAATTCACCAAGACGCACAGAAAACCCTCTGGCATCAACGTTGTACGATAAATGGGAAGGCGGCCATTTTGGAATGTGGACCAAATTGAGTGCACGCACTGGGTGCCGAACGGGTACGGGAAAGGCACGAGAGTGTTTCGGGGTGGACCAGCTCGACTTCCCGCGGTCGCCGCGAGAAGGGCGGAGCGGCGCTAAGGCATTCACACGTGCATTTTCGTAGGAAATGCGGTTTTTCTAGTTGTGTGAATGCCAACAAGGCATTCACACTATAGAGATTGTGTTTATATTTGTGTGAATGCCAACAAGGCATTCACACTATAGAGATTGTGTTTATATTTATTATTTATAGATGTTACTATCTTCATTCCGTACGTTTTTTGGCATGTAACTACTCGCACAGTTTTGGTGCCATTTCAACAATTCATATATCAAAATGTCCAGCTCGTTCAGGACAATCCGGCTATGACTTTTGGTAATGCTGCAACTTTAGCTTTTTGAATTATTTAGCCTTTTCGGCCATTTTTTTCCCATTGAAAATGAATGGAGCTAAAATGAAATGGCATGTTGGGGGCTTTATCATATCCTAAATCTCACCAAATTTGGCAGACTCATCACTCAGACATGGGGGAGTAAAAAATGATCAAAACCTCACGTTTTCATATATGCTGAAGGGGCGTGGCCTGGCCTCAAAATTAGGCATCTCGCCATGAAAAACGAAACACTAATAGCACCTACACGAAAACCGTCTAATACATCAAACCTTCAGTGATTGACCCACAACCGGTCCCTTGCAATACTGAATGGTCAAATCATGACATTAATTAAGCCACGCCCCCTCACAACAGGAAGTGTACAGTTATACATTGAACGTCCCGATCGGACACCTGTTACCTAATCAGCGGGACGGTCTGTCCAGTGACCGAAGACATGTTGCTGTAACAAGCTTTCCAACACTGACCGTTTTGGGTGGAGCATGTGGGCGTGGCGATGTGGCGAATCAGCCGTCACGCCGTCACAAACGAAACACTAATAGCACCTACACGAAAACAGTCTAATACATCAAACCTTCAGTGATTGACCCACATCCGGTCCCCTGCAATACTGAATGGTCAAATCATGACAATAATTAAGCCACGCCCCCTCACAACAGGAAGTGTACAGTTGTACATTGAACGTCCCGATCGGACACCTGTTACCTAATCAGCGTGACGGTTTGTCCAGTGACCAAAGACATGTTGCTATAACAAGCTTTCCAACACTGACCGTTTTGGGTGGAGCATGTGGGCGTGGCGATGTGGCGAATCAGACGTAACGCCGTCACAATACGTTTGGCATTTTGGGGGCTTTATCATATCCCAAAACTCACCAAATTTGGCAGACTCATCAGGGGTGGTGAAAAATTACATATTTTGGGGGCGTGGCCAAAATTGCAAAAGAAACGGCTCAAGAGCGCCACCTAGAATATTTCAAACTACCCTCCGCATTGGCCTTAGTTTCACGTAGGATCATGAAATTTGGTACACTTGTCCGATTCACCAAGGCGCACAGAAAACCCTCTGGCATCAACGTTGTACGATAAATGGGAAGGCGGCCATTTTGGAATGTGGACCAAATCGGGTGCATGCATTGGGTGCCGAACGGGTACGGGAAAGGCACGACAGTGTTTCAGGGTGGACCAGCTCGACTTCCCGCGGTCGCCGCGAGAAGGGCGGAGCGGCGCTAAGGCATTCACACGTGCATTTTCGCAGGAAATGCGGTTTTTCTAGTTGTGTGAATGCCAACAAGGCATTCACACTATAGAGATTGTGTTTATATTTATTATTATTATTCTTTATAGATGTTACTATCTTCCATCCGTACGTTTTTTGGCGTCCTACTCCTCCTAGAGTTTTTGTGCCATTTCAACGATTCATATATCAAAATGTTCAGCTCGCTCAGGACAATCCAGCTATGACTTTTGGTAATGCTACAAGTTGCGCTTTTTGAAATAATTAGCCTTTTCGGCCATTTTTTTCCCATTGAAAATGAATGGAGCTAAAATGAAATGGTCTTTTGGGGGCTTTATCATACCCTAAAACTCACCAAATTTGGCAGACTCATCACTCAGACATGCAGGAGTAACAAATGATCAAAACCTCGCATTTTCATATATGCTGAAGGGGCGTGGCCTGGCCTCAAAGTTAGGCATCTCGCCATGAAAAACGAAACACTAATAGCACCTACACGAAAACCGTCTAATACATCAAACCTTCAGTGATTGACCCACAACCACTCCCCTGCAATACTGAATGGTCAAATCATGACATTAATTAAGCCACGCCCCCTCACAACAGGAAGTGTACAGTTATACATTGAACGTCCCGATCGGACACCTGTTACCTAATCAGCGGGACGGTCTGTCCAGTGACCGAAGACATGTTGCTGTAACAAGCTTTCCAACACTGACCGTTTTGGGTGGAGCATGTGGGCGTGGCGATGTGGCGAATCAGCCGTCACGCCGTCACAAACGAAACACTAATAGCACCTACACGAAAACAGTCTAATACATCAAACCTTCAGTGATTGACCCACATCCGGTCCCCTGCAATACTGAATGGTCAAATCATGACAATAATTAAGCCACGCCCCCTCACAACAGGAAGTGTACAGTTGTACATTGAACATCCCGATCGGACACCTGTTACCTAATCAGCGTGACGGTCTGTCCAGTGACCGAAGACATGTTGCTGTAACAAGCTTTCCACGACTGGTTGTTTTGGGTGGAGCATGTGGGCGTGGCGATGTGGCGAATCAGACGTAACGCCGTCACAATACGTTTGGCCTTTTGGGAGCTTTTTCATATCCCAAAACTCACCAAATTTGGCAGACTCGTCAGGACTGGTGAACGATTACATATTTTGGGGGCGTGGCCAAAATTTCAAAAGAAACGGCTCAAGAGCGCCACCTAGAAAATTTAAAACTACCCTCCGCATTGGCCTTAGTTTCACGTAGGATCATGAAATTTGGTACACTTGTCCAATTCACCAAGACGTACAGAAAACCCTCTGGCGTCAACGTTGTACGATAAATGGGAAGGCGGCCATTTTGGAATGTGGACCAAATCGAGTGCACGCACTGGGTGCCGAACGGGTACGGGAAAGGCACGAGAGTGTTTCGGGGTGGACCAGCTCGACTTCCCGCGGTCGCCGCGAGAAGGGCGGAGCGGCGCTGAGGCATTCACACGTGCATTTTCGTAGGAAATGCGGTTTTTCTAGTTATTATAGTTACTATCTTCCGTCCGTACGTTTTTTGGCACGCTACTCCTCCTAGAGTATTTGTGCCATTTCAACGATTCATATATCAAAATGTTCAGCTCGTTCAGGACAATCCAGCTATGACTTTTGGTAATGCTGCAAGTTGCGCTTTTTGAAATATTAAGCCTTTTCGGCCATTTTTTTCCCATTGAAAATGAATGGAGCTAAAATGAAATGGTCTTTTGGGGGCTTTATCATACCCTAAAACTCACCAAATTTGGCAGACTCATCACTCAGACATGCAGGAGTAACAAATGATCAAAACCTCGCATTTTCATATATGCTGAAGGGGCGTGGCCTGGCCTCAAAGTTAGGCATCTCGCCATGAAAAACGAAACACTAATAGCACCTACACGAAAACCGTCTAATACATCAAACCTTCAGTGATTGACCCACAACCACTCCCCTGCAATACTGAATGGTCAAATCATGACATTAATTAAGCCACGCCCCCTCACAACAGGAAGTGTACAGTTATACATTGAACGTCCCGATCGGACACCTGTTACCTAATCAGCGGGACGGTCTGTCCAGTGACCGAAGACATGTTGCTGTAACAAGCTTTCCAACACTGACCGTTTTGGGTGGAGCATGTGGGCGTGGCGATGTGGCGAATCAGCCGTCACGCCGTCACAAACGAAACACTAATAGCACCTACACGAAAACAGTCTAATACATCAAACCTTCAGTGATTGACCCACATCCGGTCCCCTGCAATACTGAATGGTCAAATCATGACAATAATTAAGCCACGCCCCCTCACAACAGGAAGTGTACAGTTGTACATTGAACATCCCGATCGGACACCTGTTACCTAATCAGCGTGACGGTCTGTCCAGTGACCGAAGACATGTTGCTGTAACAAGCTTTCCACGACTGGTTGTTTTGGGTGGAGCATGTGGGCGTGGCGATGTGGCGAATCAGACGTAACGCCGTCACAATACGTTTGGCCTTTTGGGAGCTTTATCATATCCCAAAACTCACCAAATTTGGCAGACTCGTCAGGACTGGTGAAAAATTACATATTTTGGGGGCGTGGCCAAAATTGCAACAGAAAGGGCTCAAGAGCGCCACCTAGAAAATTTCAAACTACCCTCCGCATTGGCCTTAGTTTCACGTAGGATCATGAAATTTGGTACACTTGTCCAATTCACCAAGACGCACAGAAAACCCTCTGGCGTCAACGTTGTACGATAAATGGGAAGGCGGCCATTTTGGAATGTGGACCAAATTGAGTGCACGCACTAGGTGCCGAACGGGTACGGGAAAGGCACGAGAGTGTTTCGGGGTGGACCAGCTCGACTTCCCGCGGTCGCCGCGAGAAGGGCGGAGCGGCGCTAAGGCATTCACACGTGCATTTTCGTAGGAAATGCGGTTTTTCTAGTTATTATTGTCGGTTACTATCCTGATTCCGTACGTTTTTTGGCACGCTACTCCTCCTACAGTTTTTGTGCTATTTCAACAATTCATATATCAAAATGTTCAGCTCATTTAGGACACTCCGGCTATGACTTTTGGTATTGGTGCAACTTTAGCTTTTTGAATTATTTAGCCTTTTCGGCCATTTTCTTCCCCATTGAAAATGAATGGAGCTAATTTTTCATCCTTGATATCTTTGGAACTCTTTACAATATTTCACTACTCATTTCACATTTTGGACCAGCTTAGCTTCCTTCAGCTACCTTGTACATTTTTTTAAAAATATTTCAGCTACTTTCAGCTAATTTCAGCTGTTTTTTCAACTGCTTTGCACTCTTTTCAGCTTTATGCAGCTTACTTCAACATTTTTGTACTTCTACTGACTTATTTCTGCTAATTTCAGATCATTATGCTCCTTTCAGATAATTTTTGAAAGATTGGGATATTTTAGCTATTTTAGCTACTATTTAGCTGTTTTATGATAATTTCAGCTTTTTCAGCTATTTCAACAATTTTTTTTAATCAATCCAACTTTTTTCAGCCTAATTCAGCAAAACCATGCTCTACCAACTTCCTTCTGGTAATTTAAGATTGTTTCTGCTTGTTTTAGCTGTTGTTCAGCTGTTTTTGGCCAATTTCAGCTTTATTCAGATATTTTCAACTTTATTTTGCTTATTTCTACTTATTTCAGATTTTTTTCAATTTCAGATTGTTTCAGATACTTCATATTATGCTGCTTTGTGCTTATTTCTGCTAGTTTCAGCTTCTTCTGCTATTTTAGCTACTATTAAGCTGTTTTTATGCTAATTTAGGCTTGTTTCAACACATTCCACATTATTTGAACTCATTTCAACTTTTTCCAGCCAAATTCTGCAAAAATGTACTCTCTCTACTAATTTCTAAGACATTTAAGCTTCTTTCTGCTATTTCAGATAATATTCAGCTGTTTTTGCTATCTTAAGCTTTTTTCAGATAATTTCAACTTTATTTTGCTTATTTTTGCTTAGTTCAGATGTTTTCAGATTTCAGATTGTTTCAGATATTTTACATTATTCAGATGATGCTGCTTTATGCTTATTTCTGCTAGTTTCAGCTTCTTCTGATATTTTAGCTACTATTAAGCTGTTTTAATGCTAATTTAGGCTTGTTTCAACAAATTTTACATTATTTGAACTCATTTCAACTTTTTCCAGCATAATTCTGCAAAACTGTACTCTCTCTACTAATTTCTAAGACTTTTAAGCTTCTTTCTGCTATTTCAGATAATATTCAGCTGTTTTTGCTATCTTAAGCTTTTTTCAGATAATTTCAACTTTATTTTGCTTATTTCTGCTTAGTTCAGATTTTTTCAGATTTCAGATTGTTTCAGATATTTCAGATTATTCACAATTATGCTATTTCTAATTACTTCAGATAATTTAAGCTTATTTCTGCTATTTTAGATAATATTCAGCTGTTTATGCTATCTTTAGCTTTTTTCAGATAGTTTCCACTTTTTTTGCTTATTTCAGATTATTTCAGATTTCAGATTGTTTAAGATGTTTCAGATTATTCCCAATTAAGCTCGTACTAAATCCTGCTGCTAATTTAAGCTTATTTCTGCTATTTTAGATAATATTCAGCTGTTTTTGACCAATTTCAGCTGATGGCCGCCAACGCTACTTTCAAATGGTTATAACTCGACCATCTTTATACATAGAGAGCTGAAATTTGGTGAGGTTGTAGCTGAGGACATTATCTATCATGTACGGAATCCAAAAAAAAATCCAAGATGGCCGACAATGCAAAAAAGTAAAAATACCATAAAATGGTCAATTTTAGTGATATTGAGCTGAAACTTGGTGTAGTGATAGCTGAGAATGTTTCCTATCAAATGCAATATCAAAATCAAAAATCCAAGATGGCCGCCAACGCTACTTTCAAATGGCTTTAACTCAGCCATCATTATACACAGAGAGCCGAAATTTGGTGAGGTTGTAGCTGAGGACATTATCTATCATGTACGGAATCCAAATCAAAAATCCAAGATGGCCGACAAAGTAAAACATTAAAAAACTGTAAAAATCCAAGATGGCCGCCAACGCTACATTCAAATGGCTTTAACTCAGCCATCTTTATTCATAGAGAGCCGAAATTTGGTGAGGTTGTAGCTATGGACATCCTTTATCATGCATTAGGTGAAGCGGCCATTTTGATTGAACATGCAATTTAGGTGAAGTGGCCATTTTGGTTCAATATACAAGGCAGTTAATTGCCTTGCGAAGTAAGTCAATGCATGTATTGTTACCATTTTGGTTCTACAATTTAAGTAGGCAATTTAACCATTTTGATTTAATAAGCACATTAGGTAAAGCGGCCATTTTGATTGAACATGCAAGTTGTGTGAAGCGGCCATTTTGGCATTCACACATGCATTTTCTCAGGAAATGCAATCTAGTTGTGTGAATGCCACATAGGCATTCACACTATAGTGATTGTGTTTATATTTATTGTGTGAATGCCACATAGGCATTCACACTATAGTGATTGTGTTTATATTTATTGTGTGAATGCCACATAGGCATTCACACTATAGTGATTGTGTTTATATTTGTGTGAATGCCACATAGGCATTCACACTATAGTGATTGTGTTTATATTTATTATTATTATTATTCCGGTTACTATCCTGATTCCGTACGTTTTTTGGCACGCTACTCCTCCTACAGTTTTTGTGCTATTTCTACAATCCATATATCAAAACGTTCAGCTCAATTAGGACATGGGTGCTATGACTTTTGGTATTGGTGCAACTTTAGCTTTTTGAATTATTTAGCCTTTTCGGCCATTTTCTTCCCCATTGAAAATGAATGGAGCTAATTTTTCATCCTTGATATCTTTGGAACTCTTTAGAATATTTCACTACTCCTTTCACATTTTGGACCAGCTTAGCTTCCTTCAGCTACCTTGTACATTTTTTTAAAAATATTTCAGCTACTTTCAGCTAATTTCAGCTGTTTTTTCAACTGCTTTGCACTCTTTTCAGCTTTATGCAGCTTACTTCAACATTTTTGTACTTCTACTGACTTATTTCTGCTAACTTCAGATCATTATGCTCCTTTCAGATAATTTTTGAAAGATTGGGATATTTTAGCTATTTTAGCTACTATTTAGCTGTTTTATGATAGTTTCAGCTTTTTCAGCTATTTCAACAATTTTTTTTAATCAATCCAACTTTTTTCAGCCTAATTCAGCAAAACCATGCTCTACCAACTTCCTTCTGGTAATTTAAGATTGTTTCTGCTTGTTTTAGCTGTTGTTCAGCTGTTTTTGGCCAATTTCAGCTTTATTCAGATATTTTCAACTTTATTTTGCTTATTTCTACTTATTTCAGATTTTTTTCAATTTCAGATTGTTTCAGATACTTCATCTTCTGCTGCTTTGTGCTTATTTCTGCTAGTTTCAGCTTCTTCTGCTATTTTAGCTACTATTAAGCTGTTTTTATGCTAATTTAGGCTTGTTTCAACACATTCCACATTATTTGAACTCATTTCAACTTTTTCCAGCCAAATTCTGCAAAAATGTACTCTCTCTACTAATTTCTAAGACATTTAAGCTTCTTTCTGCTATTTCAGATAATATTCAGCTGTTTTTGCTATCTTAAGCTTTTTTTCAGATAATTTCAACTTTATTTTGCTTATTTCTGCTTAGTTCAGATTTTTTCAGATTTCAGATTGTTTCAGATATTTCAGATTATTCACAATTATGCTATTTCTAATTACTTCAGATAATTGATGCTTATTTCTGCTACTTTAGATAATATTCAGCTGTTTATGCTATCTTAAGCTTTTTTCAGATAATTTCCACTTTTTTTGCTTATTTCAGATTATTTCAGATTTCAGATTGTTTAAGATGTTTCAGATTATTCCCAATTAGGCTCTTACTAATTCCTTCTTCTGATTTAAGATTATTTCTGATATATTAGATAATATTTAGCTGTTTTTGTTCAATTTCAGCTGATGGCCGCCAACACAACATTCAAATGGCTTTAACTCAGCCATCTTTATACATAGAGAGCTGAAATTTGGTGAGGTTGTATCTAAGGACATCCTCTATCATGTATTGAATCCAAATCAAAAATCCAAGATGGCCGACAATGCAAAAAACTAAAAATACCATAAAATGGTCAATTTTAGTGATATTGAGCTGAAACTTGGTGTAGTGATAGCTGAGAATGTTTCCTATCAAATGCAATATCAAAATCAAAAATCCAAGATGGCCGCCAACGCTACTTTCAAATGGCTTTAACTCAGCCATCATTATACACAGAGAGCCGAAATTTGGTGAGGTTGTAGCTGAGGACATTATCTATCATGTACGGAATCCAAATCAAAAATCCAAGATGGCCGACAAAGTAAAACATTAAAAAACTGTAAAAATCCAAGATGGCCGCCAACGCTACATTCAAATGGCTTTAACTCAGCCATCTTTATTCATAGAGAGCTGAAATTTGGTGAGGTTGTAGCTGAGGGAATCCTCTATCATGTACGGAATCCAAATCAAAAATCCAAGATGGCAGACAAAGCAAAACATTAAAAATACTGTAAAATCCAAGATGGCCGCCAACGCTAATTTCAAATGCTTTAACTCAGCCATCATTATACATAGAGAGCCGAAATTTGGTGAGGTTGTAGCTAAGGGAATCCCCTATCATGTACGGAATCCAAATCAAAAATCCAAGATGGCCGACAAAGCAAAACATTAAA
>JBBPBX010075637.1:0-17299 GCA_038048925.1 Garcialebias charrua | reverse complement strand
AACAGCACGCAACACAGATGCATCTCTGTCTCCCCCCGTCGACAAAAATCACAAGCCGTTTTCGCATTGGCCAGCCCTCAGTGGCCCGGAGCTCCCCTGGGTGTCTCTGGGCCACCCGCGTTCATTACGCATTTGCCGCAAAGCCGCCTTGAAGTGGGTGGGCAGTTCTCTGGAAGTGGGTGGGGTGCTCTCTTCACGTGGGTGGAGTGTTCGTGTTTTAAGAGAGGAGACTCGGCAAAAAAAAAATTGTTAGCTGGATATATATATATTAGTGTTTCTGCGTTTAATTTTTGTTAATAACTGATCACAAATCAGCTTATGTTACAACGTAAATAACACGAAGCGCACACCCATTTCCGCCTTTCAGCGCGACCTGAATGTCATTAAACAGCATTAAACAATAACTAATATTGTCTAACTGTTGCGCGCAGCCAGGGTTTTAAAATATAACGAATAATCTCTAACTTTTACGTGCAGCTAAAATGTCAGGAGGAGTGATTGCTATATGGGCAAGTTAGACACCTGAAAAATCAGTCTGTTCGGATAGCTCAACGAGTTAATGCGTTATCGTTTTGACCGGGAGAAGTGGGTTCGCTTCCAGCCTGGGACAAAGTTATTTTACTTTTTTTTTCTTTTTATTCACATTTTCTTTTAAATAAAAAGGAGTTTGCAAACAAACTCCTTTTTATTTAAAAGAAAATGTGAATAAAGAGAAAAAAAAAGTAAAATAACTTTGTCCCAGGCTGGAAGCGAACCCACTTCTCCCGGTCAAAACGTTAACGCATTAACTCGTTGAGCTATCCGAACAGACTGATTTTTCAGGTGTCTAACTTGCCCATATAGCAATCACTCCTCCTGACATTTTAGCTGCACGTAAAAGTTAGAGATTATTCGTTATATTTTAAAACCCTGGCTGCGCGCAACAGTTAGACAATATTAGTTATTGTTTAATGCTGTTTAATGACATTCAGGTCGCGCTGAAAGGCGGAAATGGGTGTGCGCTTCGTGTTATTTACGTTGTAACATAAGCTGATTTGTGATCAGTTATTAACAAAAATTTAACTCAGAAACACTAATTCAGCTAACAATTGTTTTAGGGGTTTCTCGTTTCTGTAGTTAAATTTGAATGAAATTCAACCCTCGCGCTGAGGTTGTTTGAATGAGTCCCGCCCCTGCTGCAAACAACGAATCAAATGAGAGCTGAAACTAGCCCTGTCGGGCTCGGCCCGATAAGAACCACGGTGAAGATGGTTCCAGAACAAGGGTGGATCCCGGGCGGAAAAGGTAAATGCGAAGACGCCGAACCCGGGTTGGAAGCTGGGAGAGCCGGGGAGGGCCGGCCAATGCGTAAGCGGCTACAGAAGATATGAGCGCCCTGCCAAGGCAAGTAAACTAAGGGAGACACTAAACTGGAAACTGAAGCTAACTGCTCAGACCAACACCAAGTGCCTGAGAAACCTGCTCTGACATTTGGATCTGGAAGCAAAAAGAAGAAACAGAGAAGTCAAAAGGGTGATAACAGCCACAGTGAAAGACTTTCCCAACATACTGTAAAAGCAACTACGGAGCCATGCTCTGAACATCCATGCAGGTCGAATTCTTAGGATGAAAGAAGAGAAACACAGAAGAGATCATTTATGAAGGGAAAATTACATTTTCAGAGGTAAGTTAAAGGCTTTATTCAACAGTGTCCATTATAAAGTCAACACAGTGGCATTGTCAAAAATGTTTATTCTGCCATAATGGATGGTAAAAGATTGATGTGGTTTGTGTTGGCGAAGTTACCTGTGCTCAGCATTAGTATACATAGTCATGCAGATATTATTCTCAGTAAAAAGGGTAGGACTGTTGCCCCACTCTAGAGCATGGCCTCTGAGGTGTGGGCCTAAACTGAGTCACTCGCACCCTGTGCCTCACACCAAACCACAACGCACAGCTTACTGTTACAGTAGTAACAGTGAAACCCAATCCTCACAACAGCATGAAGACTCAGACTGCAAAGTAAACCTGGAGTGGAAAATGGTTCTCTGATGCACTAGTAGTTACTTGGGTAGTACATGGGAAATTTATATAGGATCTCCATAAAACAAAAGATTCAACACATCAGAAAACAAACTGAACCATCACACCCTAAATGCACCCTTCAAACAGGGTTAGGTGAATTTATTGTACCTCGATCTTTCCCCTGAATCAGTCCAATAACCAAACTGTTTCGAACAGGTAGCCAAAGAAAAGGTACAGGCTAGCATGGTAATCAAGATCCTGTCTCGTTTGTTTGGACCAGAAAGTAAATAGCATTAAAATGATTACATTTATTTAGTGATCCAAGCATCTTTGGGTTTGCTGTTAAGGCGTTGAGACCATTCTTCAACAGTAGACTCTCTGTTCTTTGAGTGTTTGGATCTTTACCACCAAACACATTTTCCTTATCTCAGTTATAACCATAATCTTGTGAAACTAGTTTTTTATGTCTTGGATAATGGTGACACTTGGAGAGATTACCGTCGTATTGTTTGAACAGTACTGAATACAATTTTTTTTGAGAACCAGTACACTAAACTTTTCAGTCAATCATAGCATACCAGCTCCCAGTTCCGTTTTCTAATCACTGTTTTCCATTTGAACCTTATGCTGGTGAAGATTCTCAGTCGTCCAGGAAATGATCAAATCAAAAAAAGGCGTTCAATACAAGATCAACTGGACTTTATTTGTTACAGAAAATGTTTCGACCTCTATCCAGAGGGCTTTATCAATTTGGGATTTATCAATTGATAAAGCCCTCTGGATGGAGGTCGAAACATTTTCTGTAACAAATAAAGTCCAGTTGATCTTGTATTGAACGCCTTTTTTCATTTGAACCTTGGTTCTGGGATATTTCTGAAACAATACAGTACTTGGCTTGTTTTGGGTTTTCATCCATGACCATTTCTACGGGTACAGAACATTTAACAACTAGTTTACTGGTTTTAGAGAGGAATTTCCCATTTAACAGGAGTCACACAACATGACAAAGAAATCACGTCATCTACACAAAGAATAAACATAGATCATTGTCAGATGAAAGTTGCATGGGCAACTTTGTTAATACAAAACTGTTTGTGACAAATATGACACAAAATCTATGCAAATGAATTCACCAAGAGGTGTTTAGCTTTGATTAAATGTGCATTAATTTACATGGCTGAAGATTCCAATATTTTAAATATGCAGCATCAACTAAAAGGCTGAGAAGTTTTTGATTACCAAAATCTAAAGCTTTGGTTATATCCGTATGAAGAGAAGAATACTTTTTAAATTGAGCTCTGCAACCTGCTGAGTGAAGGACAAACCTGACAGGGATGCTTAAATGTCTTAGCCGATGCGATTCAGAGTACTGTTTGCTCCATACAAATAGGGAAGGAAAGTCTGAGGTCACAAAAGCCTTGAGACTTGGAGCCTTACCTGTTCCTGGAGGGGGGCATTTGTCACAATGAGGACCCCAGGCTTTGCCCACACTGCAGCAGCAGAGCTGTTTGCTCAGCTGGGCAGACACTGGGTGCAAACACTGCCTCCCTGAGCTGACCAAACGGAAGCAAGCGCCCTTTTCCTCCTGGACAGCAGCTGCGTTGGCTGAGAGGAGCGCAGGTGGAAAAGGAAGAGGAGGATGGTGGAGAAGTGGTACACCAGAGTGTATAAGACACATACATGAGGACAGGGAGGGAAGGGAGGGGGACAACAAGACAAATAGTGAAGAAATAAAAAGGTTCCCTTCACCGGAGCAAAAGTCTACAATTAAAGCTAAAGAACACATTCTGACACGCCATTGGAAGGACGTGTTGTAGGGAAACATTGAGAACAATTCTACTTTTTTTCATGCAAATACTTCATGCACTACCAGTGTCAAGTGTTGACTCAGATGAAGGCATGCAGAGGAGTTTGGCTTCATTTCTGTGTTGTGTTTTATGGCACAGTAAAACATCTTCCCAGCATCCAACTGGATATACTGATCTCCAAGACAAGTGAAGAACGCTCAGTTCAGGATTTCTTTCTTCCAGGAAACGTTACCTCACATCAATCATTTCACAGAGTCGTTAAACACTTTATCTATATTTCCCCAACAAATAAGATTATAAAATATCTGGAATGACTGTGGTTTCAAAAAAATGCTAAAACTTGTTTTGAATCTTTATTTCAAATCAAAATTAGGCACTGTACTGGATATACAGTGCCTAATTGTAATGGTGAAATATTTCTTGACTTTCAGATGTCTGTTCATTTAACTGCAAAATCAAATCTAAAACATTTTTCATTAACATGTAAACACTTTTGAGGATGTTAGTAAAAGCCTAAAAGGACAACACACTAAAATTTCAAATTTCTTTGCTTTTATGAAAATGAGGTGAAAACATTGGTTTCATGGCTTTTTGTAAAAATGTTCAGGTCTGACTGAGGACTTGGTCCAGTCCCATTCCCACTGCTGAACAACTCCACTACTGAGATAAATATCTGCCAAAATATGGACGGTCTTTACGGGGTCTTGATATAGTAGAAGGAGGAGCATTTACCGGTAGTTGTGAGCCGGGCCAAGACTAGAGTCTGATTTAGGCAGCCGGGTGACCCACACTGAAAAAGGAAAGCTGTCATCAGAAAGGAGACAGATATACAAGTTCCCTAGACCAGTGGTTCCCAACCCTGGTCCCTGAGGAACACCATCCTACATGTTTTAGTTGTTTCCCTGCTTTGACACACCTGGTTTGAATGGTGATTAACAGGCTTCTGCAGAACTTGATGAAGTAATTAAATCACTGAATCAGGTGTGTTGGAGAAGGGAAACACTGAAACATACAGGATAGTGATCCTCGAGGACCAGGGTTGGGAACCACAGCCCTCGATAATAGCAGGACCCACCCTGCACAGGATGGTGGGTGGTTAGGAACCCAAGACTAGGCTAGAAACTGAAAGTTATGCACCATAACTCACTTCCCTGAAGGAAGGGAACGAGGTGCAACATATGACTATGGGAATTGCGCCGCCACGCGGTTCACCTGAAGTAATACATTCATGCCTTGAAAAGGCAGGTGGGTGTCAGCATCATCAAAGAGGCCCCGCCCTTTTGGTATAAAAGAGGCTGATGCTCAGCCTTCTATCTCCAAGTGCACACCGAGCTTGGGCATTGAAAGGGCAAACATGTGTTGCACCTCGTTCCCTTCTTTCAGGGAACGAGAGTTATGGTGCATAACTTTCAGTTCCCTTTTCAGTCAGTCCACTCAGTGCAACATATGACTATGGGAACGTATTTAATTCACCCCCTGAAAATGCTCTGGAAATGCATGCTTGTGAGAACTTATGCCTTTATACTGCAGGTATTTTAGCTGTACTCTACTCTGTGGTAGAGAGGACAGCCTGAGTGACATCACATGCTGTGACATCCAAACTGTAGTGTTTTGCAAACGTGTTTGAAGATGCCCAGTTGGCAGCAGCACATATGTCTGCCACTGGTACATCCTTGAAAAAGCCCATGAGGCAGCCAGGCCTCGAGTGGAATGGGAGTGTACCCCAGAGGGCACCTGTTGACCTTTGCTACTATACGCCCTTTTTATGGCCTCAGTCACCCAGTGTGAGAGGCGCTGCTTTGAAAGGGCTCTGCCAGCAGCTGGATTGGCAAAACATACGAACAACTGGTTTGTTTTTCTCCAACTGACAGTTCTTTCAATGTAAGCACTTAGAGCCCTGAGAGGGCAGAGTGCATTCAGCCTCCTCTGTCCTTCAGTGAGGACAGGGGGAGGAGGAAACGTTGAGAGCTCAAAGCCCAAACTTCTGGGATTCAAAGTTGGAACCTTTGGCACATATGCAGGGTTTGGACGCAGGGTGACCTTTGACCCATCAGGGGCAAACCTGGTACACATTGGGTGCACAGATAAAGTGTGGAGGTCACCCACACGTTTAGCTGAGCAAAGATGTAAGAGAAAAGCAGTTTTATAAGATAACAAATCTATCTTAATGCTGCTAAGAGGCTCAAATGGAGGCTCGCACAGAGCGTCCAGGACTAACTGGAGGTCCCAATCAGGGCCAGAGTCCTGCTGGGAGGCCTTTTCCTCAGTACGCCCTTCATGAAATGTATCATGAGAGGGTGGGCCCATTTTACCCAGATAATCTGGGTGATTTACCTCCTCAGCCTTCGTGGCACGTTGAGATGGCTGACAGGAACACCTCAATGGTGGAGAAGGAGCGGCCCTTCTCCAGCAGGTCCTGTAGAAAAGTGAGGGCCTGGACCAGGTCACAGGAATATGAGATAATATTCCTCTCTAGACACCAGGCCTCAAAAACACATAATTTGCGAGCGTAGAGAGTCTGAGTTGACTGAGCTCTCGCTCCCTGTATCGTGTTCATGACGTTACCGGGGAGGCCGGAGGCCATCAGCCGGTTCCTCTCAGCGGCCAGGCCTAAAGTTGCCATAATTCTGGACATGGATAAAGGAGCTACCCGTGGGCCTGAGTCAGCAGGTCCCTATGGGGGGACAGCTGCCATGGTGTCCCTGACAACAGTGAGATCACTCCTGGGAACCATGGTTTCTGTGGCCATCTGGGAGCTATGAGTATCAAGGAGAGAGCTCCCCTACGTACCCGTTCCAACATCGCCTGAATCAGGGGGACGGGTGGAAATGCATAATATAGCGCCCCTGCTGGCCAGTTGTGCGCCAGAGCGTCTGTTCCCAGCGGTGCGTTTGTTTCCCTTATCGAATGATACAGGGCGCAGTACATACTGCTGCTGCAAGCGAACAGATCTACGGATGCCCGCCCATATCGTGCTCAGATCTGTCCACAATGCGCGGGTTCAGCCTCCACTCTGAGGAGAGCAAGGGCCCTCTGGAGAGGGCGTCTGCCCCGTGGTTTAGCTCGCCCGGGATGTGTGTTGCTCTCAGCAACAATATTCAGGAGCTGCACCACGTGAGCAGCTTGTGTGTCAAGCTAAGGAGGGGTCGGGACCTTGTCCCACCTTCCCTGTTGATGAAGGACACTGTTGTTCTGTTGTCCGATCTTATCAGGACATGTTGTTTTGTAATCAGCCCCTTCTTGTAAAAGTGCTTCATGGACAAAAACACAGCTTTCAGTTTTAGGAAGTTGATATAGAGCCTTGCCTCCTGCTGTTTCCAGACACCTCGGGTATGTTGGTTTCTGCAGAAAGCTCCCCAACCTGTCTTTGAAGCGTTTGTGGTGATCAGTACTCGAGACAACACTCGTCCTAGCGTGACACCTGTCCTGAACACTGAAGGGGCCTTCCAGGGTTCCAGAGCCTTCATGCACTCTGGGCTGATCAGTATCCCCGCTGCCCGCCTGAGGGAGGCAGGATACATTTGTTTGTTTAGCCATATCTGCAGTGGGTGCATTTTTAATAAGGTCTGAGGCACGTAGACAATTGCTGCTGCCAGGAGGCCCAGGAGACGCTGGCACAGTTTGAGGGACACTCTCTGGCCCGGCTGAAAGTGTGCCAGGCAGAGGTGGAGGGATGAAATCCGAGCCTCTGAGAGCCATGCTCTGTACAGAATGGAGTTGACCTGTACTCCCAAAAATACGATAATCTGGGATGGTATCAGATTGCTCTTTTGCAGGTTTATGACGAAACCCAGAGCCTCCAGGTGAGTCATCACCATCTGTGAGTGCTGCTGCGCCTAGTCTCTGTCGCGCCCGAGGATCAACAGATAGTCGAGATAATTTAGAACTCTGACCCCTTGACCCCTCAGTGGGGTTAAGGTTGCATCCAGACATTTCGTAAATTATCTTGGTGCCGTTTTTAGTCCAAAAGAGAGGGCCAGAAATTCGAATGCTTTTCTTTCTAAGGCAAAACGGAGATATTTTCTATGCCGTGGCAAGATGCTCATGTGGAAAAAGACGTCTTTGAGATCGACCGTGCAGAAGTAATCCCTCGGTCTCACCGACTGGATTACCTGTGTGAGTGTGAGCATCCTGAATTTGTATGTTTTTATCCTTCTGTTCAGGCTTCTGAGATCCAGTATAGGCCTTAAGCCCTGGTCTCGTTTTGGCACAAGGAAGTACTTGTTATAATGGCCTTTGTGTACATTGTGGGTTGGAACAACATTTATTACTCCTTTCTCTAGCATTGTAGAGATTTCTTCCCACAGAACATGGGCACGGTCTGGGTTTATGTTGGACAGCAGCACCCCCGTGAAAGGGGGTGGCCGCTTGTGGAACTGCAGCCGGAGGTCCCGACTGATGGTCAACATGACCCGTGTGTTTGGACGACACGCCCTCCAGGCCTGAGCGTGTACGCTGAGCCTGTGAGGCATGTGTATTCTGTGTGGTTTTTGTGTCAAAGGTGCAAGAGAGGGAGCATTGACCCCCACCCTCTCGCCCTTCGACTGGCTGACCAGTCCGCCAGCGGTTGCCAGAAAGTCTGCCTGTGGCAGACAGACTCCTGATGTGCCGCTGAGGCTCATTGTCTTGCCTGACACTTTGTGTTTCACGAGGGAGGAGGGGTGATTGCCCTCTCCCTTTATCAAGACTGTTTTCATAAAAATGGTGCTGTTTTTTTTTTAGTCAATACACAGGGCATGATGTGATTCTGAAACTTTATTTTCGTGTTTTAAAGAACAAATAATCTTTTTTACACACACAGCAGAAACATGTTTTGTGCACACACAAATGTCACCAGCTTTTTGCTGCATTTCACACATAAAGTCTGGATTTAAAAGTATGGGTTCCCGTACCTCATGGGTGGGCGAACCTGTAAAACTGCGAAGTGGTCCCGTTTCGTCAGGCTAACTTCTGCCTTCGGTCTCGGTTCGTCGAGGAAGATCTCGGCGGGACCGCTTTGCGAGGAACGAACCTGTTCCAGGCCCATGCCTGGCCAGCCTGAGGCGGTCCTGCTGCGGGTCTCTGCCGTTGCCCCCCGTCAAACGCTGGCCTTTTTTGCGGGGGATGGCGTGTGGCTGAGCGGTGTCGATGCTGCACGGCTCTGCTCCCACTGGCCTCTCTGAGGGGTGCGAAAGCTTTTCTCAGCATCCCCTCGCGTAGGGCTTCAGCCTGTTTTCGTCTTTGCTCCAGCCTGCTCTGGATGCGTTCCAGAGCCCCTCCGAAGAGCCCCGCCGGCTCGATCGGGTGGTGGAGGAACGGGTACCGCTGGCCCTTTGGCAGGTCCATCAAGGTCAGCCACAAGTGGCGCTGGGCGATGACCACTTCAGCCATGCATCTCCCCTGAGCGATGGCCGCGATCCCCATCATCCTGAGGACAAAGTATATCGCCCTGTGGGCTTCCTCTAGGATTTCTGCTGCATTCTTTTTGTTTGTTGTTTGCTGGAGCTCCTGCAGCTTCTCCGCCAAGTAGGCCTGTATCATGGCCGAAGCGTTCATGGCGCGGACCGAGAGGCTCTGAGCTCGGTAACATTTTTCGAGCTGGGAGGCCTTGCTGGGCAGAGTTAGCTTGGAGCCCGATGTCCTGGTGGCTAAGTGGGCCGTCAGCGTGTCCTTCATCTGCGGGATGGTGGCTATTCCTGCTGCCTCCATTCCGGCAACGTCGAGGAACTGGGAGAGAGGCAAAAGCATGAGAGCTCTGGGTTCAGCCCATGTACAGTCAGCTCCGTCAGGAAATCCGGAAAAATCGGCATCCTGTGCCTCGTGGCCGACTGCTGCTTCACGAAGAAGTAGTTCCCCGCCAACCTCGTAACCTGTTGGCGAGGTGGGGGTTCTGGCCAGCTGATCTGCAGCGTGTCCGCCGCTCTGCGACACAGGTCAAACAGAGCGGGGATGGAGACATCGTTCTCTGGGTGAGCTGTCGTCGGACTCTGGGAGAAGTGCTCTTCTTCCCCCTCATCCTCGTTTTCAGCTTCATCATCTGATATTTCACCCAAAGCTGTTAGCGAGAGCTCGTCTGCACGTAACAGGCTTCTTGTATCAAACTCAACGGTGGAGTCCCCGACGGGGGCCGCCATGTCCATACTGTCCCCCCAGTCAGCGTGGCCGTTGTCCTCCAGGTCCACGGCCTCAAGCTCCGGTGTGGGAGTGAGTGCCTCTGTGAGGTCTGGGTCCCGCGCCGCCGCGGAGCCACCCATGGCCTTGACCACAATGTTCACGCGACGCTTCCTCACAACCTCAAGCATCTGGCTGCAGTGAGGGCAGGACTCGAGGGATTCCAGCGCTGTCTTAGCGTGCAACATCCCCAGGCAGACAGGACAGGCCTCGTGGGTGTCCGTCGCCGAAAGGGAGTAGCCGCAGCCGCTGGGGCAGGCTCAGGAGCTGGGGCTTGCTGGCCTGCTGGTCTTCTTAGAATTTTTGGATTTTCACTTTCCTTTCTCTGGAGCCATGGCTGAGAAGAGTTGAGCTCGTTAGCTGTAGCTAACGTGATCCGGAGACGTCCTCTCGTCGAGCCGCTCTCGTTGGCTAGCCTACTAATCTCCGTTAGCCAGGTAGCTAGTGACGCAGTTAGCGCCGTCGAGCGAAGCTGCAAAGAGAGAAGAAAAAACCTTGAGGTTAAATAAAAGGCACTGGGCTAGCTTTCGCTAACCCAGCAGTACGTAGGAAATTTCTCTGTACACTCAGGGTAGGGAGCGAGCTCACCTCCAGTCGAGCGATGCAGTCACAGAGAGTCCAACGAAGTTCAGGTGTAAGCGAGGTGAAGGGCAAAAAAGAGATAGAAGGCTGGGCGTCAGCCTCTTTTATGCAAAGAGGGCGGGGCCTCTTTGATGAAGCTGACGCTCACCTGCCTTTTCAAGGCGTGAATGTATTACTTCAGGTGAACCGCGCGGCGGCGCAATTCCCATAGTCATATTTTGCACTGAGTGGACTGACTGAAAAGGGAACCTTGTTTTCCCCCGTCAGGGAACGAAAAAGGGGATTTGGAAATACCCTCCATCTTTGCGTACATGTTGTGAGCACAATCATTTTAAAGCCAACTCCCATTTAGTTGTGACTGCATCAAGGCATAAGCAAGGTCAGTATCAAAAATTGAGTTGTCACGTCAAAATACAAGATAGCCATCAACATACACGCTTGTAAACCGACCACCCCTTTCATTTGAGGAAACTATGCTTTCTATTTTTTATACTGCTTAAAAATATAGTTTTCTCAAATGATTGGAGAGTCTGAAGATTAATCTATGGCGGCCAAGGCCACAATTGGCCACCCCTAGCTCCACCACCCACTGCTCACATATGATTGTGCAGCCACCCATCCAGGCTGTCACATTGTAAAGTTTGCAGATGATACAGCTGTGGTGGGATGCATCATAAACAATGATGAGTCCAGCTACAGGAAGGAGGTGGAACACCTGAGAGCTGGTGCAAGGACAATAACCTTCACATCAATGTGAAGAAGACGAAGGAGATGATTGTGGACTTCAGAAGGAACAAACACACCCACACCTCACTGAACATAAGATGATCTGCGGTGGAAGTGGTCTCCAGCTACAAGTACTTGGGTGTACACATGAATGATAACCTCAGCTGGAGCAACAACACCACCAGCCTGATCAAGAAAGGTCATCAGAGACTCTACTTCCTCAGACGGCTGAGACGAGCTGGTCTGAGTAGCCCAGTCCTCACCTCCTTCTACAGGTGTGCAGTGGAGAGCATCCTGTGCTCCAGCATCAACGTGTGGCATGGAGGCTGCACAGCTGCAGAAAGAAAAGCTTTACAGAGAGTGGTGAAGGCTGCACAGAAGTCTGTTGGAGTCAGTCTCCCCACCATCACAGACATCTACACCTCCAGATGCAGGAAGAGAGCCACCTGCATCATGAAAGACCCCACTCACCCAGCACACTCACTCTTTGCCCCACTCCCCTCAGGACGGAGGTTGAGGAGCATCAAATGTAGAACCACTAGACTGAGGAACAGCTTCTACCCTGAGGCTGTTAGACTCGTGATAAATAAATAATGAATAAATAAATAATAAGAATAATCACTGCAAAATATCACAACATGCTGATGCTGATCTGTTTTCTTGTTGCTGTGTTCATTTGTGACCATCTGCTCATACAGACTCATGTTCCTGCTGCTGTTTGTAATGACGTTTTTCTATTACATTAGTGCTTAGTGTATTTCTAGTTGATGTTTTTCTTAGTTATATCCTAGATGTTATTAGTGTTTTTCTCTTACATTTTGTTGTTGGAAGTAACTGGGACCCTGTGTACATAATCTCGTTTCATCACATGTACCACGGTGCAAATGACAATAAAGATTCTCTGACTCTGACTCTGACTCTGACCATTGTGCCTGGTCATGGATAAAATTCCTTCCTCCACTCACCAAGACCCACCATTCTGCACTCACTGTCAAGCAAAAATAAATAAATAAAAAATAAATAAACTACCTCCTGTCTTATACACAGTGCAACTCCTGCCTACTAGAATATCTTGCACCAAAACCGTTAAAGTTTACTTGCACTCCCTGTTCGATTCCAGTCCAGAAAAACTCATCCCGCAAACCACAAACATTCACTACTCAAATCCCTCAGTGACGAGGGACATTAGCGCACCGCTTGTTACTTCTATACTTCCTCTAGATCACATGTGTCCAACTCAAGGCCCGGGGGCCAAATGTGGCCCTTGTTGACATCTTATCTGGCCCCCAAGATGATATGTGAAACGCAAAATACTTCTGTCTCTTGAATCGTTTCAGTAATCTTTGATTATGATGTCAAAAGCACAACAGAGAACATCAAATGAGACCAATCAAACTCTTGTTGAGGAACCTGTGACCAAGAAAAAAATGCCAGGTATCTTATTTGAGTTAATGTAGATTCTCAAACTGGCCCTTAGTTTGACAAAGGTTTTGGCCCCTTTTGTAAGTGGGTTTGACACCCATGCAGTCCAGATGATCAAGTTAAACCACTTTCTTGCTCCACTGTGGCAGACCCTGGATGAGACTATCCAAGAGTCTGAAACTAAATTGAATCTGTAGTAACATAATAATAAATAACCACCTCCCATTTTTTTCTTTCTCAATTCATATAAAGTTCGTATTTGGGTCACAATGTGGAAACAATGGTCTGGTTAACCCCCTGACAATTTGTACAAACTATTGCCAAGCATGAGGTTATTAGCTTTGCGATTTAAGCAGAAAATTTAACAAGAATGACACATTATCATAATAAACCAACAATGGAAACTCACTGTATGAGAGATAAATGTTGATCATGTGATTCTCTGACATAAGCTGATCAAGCTCTACACAGCTCGGTGAGGGCACAGGAGTCAGGGTGGATAAAAAGTGAGAAAAATCCATCTGGTGAGCACTAAATAGGTAATAGCATTACGATTGCCTTCAGACTCAGTCCAGTCACATTTTAGTAGGTGATGTAGGTTGTGATTGTAGTAAGGTCAACATCCTGTACAAATGGGGCTTTGATTTAAGCTCAATTTAAAACCTGAAGGCAGAGAAAATTGATTCATCTGTTTACTGAACATCTGAACTTACAGCTTGTGATTCTGTCTTGATCTAGTCCTGATCCATATTAAATCTACCAGTTGTCCTAAGAAGTTGAAAAATATATAAAGTGCCCTGCGATGACTTCTGTTGTGACTTGGCACTATATAAATAAACCAAATTGATTTTAATTAAAGATGCATCAAGTTGTTTTTCATTCGGCTGCTCCTCTCAGCGGGGGTTGCCACAACAAGCAAACTCATGTGAGACAATTGTTTTATGCTGGATGTCCTTCCACATGCAACCTGAGCTCAAACGCTCAAACTCAGGATTACAAGACTGTGGCACTGATCACTGAGCTACCACATTCCATAAAGATGCATCAGTACTGTAGAAAACATTGTATTTCAGTGATAAATTATATTAAATATTCATTCTCTTTGTTGAAACACCTCATTCTGAGACAGGCAGCATTAGACCAAAAGCATGAATGGGAAAGTTAAGCTGATTTTACGCACATGTAATGTCCAAGGCTACATGTAGAAAAGGAATTCTAAGCAACATAAGGAACACTGGGTTTAATGTTTTCCAGGGTCTACCTAGTCTGTTGTCTGGTAACAAGTCTAAAAGATCAAGTGTGTGAAAAGGCCAAGTTTATCTCCAACACAAAACCTCCTACCTACCTACCTACCTACCTAGACCTACTTACCTAGACCTACCTACCTAGACCTACCTACCTACCTAGACCTACCTACCTAGACCTACTTACCTAGACCTACCTACCTAGACCTACCTACCTACCTTGACCTACCTACCTAGACCTACTTACCTAGACCTACCTACCTAGACCTACCTACCTACCTAGACCTACCTACCTAGACCTACTTACCTAGACCTACCTACCTAGACCTACCTACCTACCTACCTACCTAGACCTACCTACCTAGACCTACCTACCTACCTACCTACCTACCTACCTACCTACCTACCTACCTACCTACCTACCTACCTACCTACCTACCTACCTACCTACCTACCTACCTACCTACCTACCTACCTACCTACCTACCTACCTACCTACCTACCTACCTACCTACCTACCTACCTACCTACCTACCTACCTACCTACCTACCTACCTACCTACCTACCTACCTACCTACCTACCTACCTACCTACCTACCTACCTACCTACCTACCTACCTACCTACCTACCTACCTACCTACCTACCTACCTACCTACCTACCTACCTACCTACCTACCTACCTACCTACCTACCTACCTACCTACCTACCTACCTACCTACCTACCTACCTACCTACCTACCTACCTACCTACCTACCTACCTACCTACCTACCTACCTACCTACCTACCTACCTACCTACCTACCTACCTACCTACCTACCTACCTACCTACCTACCTACCTACCTACCTACCTACCTACCTACCTACCTACCTACCTACCTACCTACCTACCTACCTACCTACCTACCTACCTACCTACCTACCTACCTACCTACCTACCTACCTACCTACCTACCTACCTACCTACCTACCTACCTACCTACCTACCTACCTACCTACCTACCTACCTACCTACCTACCTACCTACCTACCTACCTACCTACCTACCTACCTACCTACCTACCTACCTACCTACCTACCTACCTACCTACCTACCTACCTACCTACCTACCTACCTACCTACCTACCTACCTACCTACCTACCTACCCTACCTACCTACCTACCTACCTACCTACCTACCTACCTACCTACCTACCTACCTACCTACCTACCTACCTACCTACCTACCTACCTACCTACCTACCTACCTACCTACCTACCTACCTACCTACCTACCTACCTACCTACCTACCTACCTACCTACCTACCTACCTACCTACCTACCTACCTACCTACCTACCTCCCTACCTACCTACCTACCTACCTACCTACCTACCTACCTACCTACCTACCTACCTACCTACCTACCTACCTACCTACCTACCTACCTACCTACCTACCTACCTACCTACCTACCTAGACCTACCTACCTACCTAGACCTACCTACCTAGACCTACCTACCTACCTACCTCCCATCCATCCATCCATCCATCCATCCATCCATCCATCTGTCAAATGACATGAGCATTATTTTCATGGAAAACCTGGCTTATTTCAGAAAGAATATACCAATGATGAACCTGGCAGGAAATTCAGTGTATTCAGGGAATGTCCTGGGTTGATCCAAGAATGATAAAACATTTTTTCAAATAGATTGGCTTTAGGAAACAAAATACAGGTAGTCCCCGACTTACGAGCGAGATCCGTTACAACGAGTTGCTCGTAACACGGAAATCTCGTAATTCGGAACGACCGCCACGTGTCTCGTAAGTCCGGAATTTCGCTCGTAAATTGGAACGGTTTTGCTAGCGCGACTACAAACACTCGTTTTTCATCGAAAAACTGCTTACGAGTGCATAAAAATGATCGGAAACGTGTGTCCACATGTTTAGCTAACGAACTGTGGTGAAAAAACACAGAAAAACTCTGTATTTTTTGCGTTTTTTCAAAAAATTCGCCAGCTCGTAAGTCCGGAACCTCATAGGTCAGAGCGCTCGTAAGTCGGGGACTACCTGTAACCAATCAGATTTTGTGTGCAGTCTTCAAGCAGAACTTTCCTCCACCCAGGTTATTCTCCATTCTTGGAAGGATCCCCAGACCATCAGAAAAAAATAAGAAAAGTTTGGATAGGGAGGCTGTGGCTGAGTGGTTAGAGCAGTCGTCCTCCAATGCAAGAGTTGGGGGTTCAAATCCACCAGCAGTCACATGCTGAAGTGTCCCTGGGCAAGACACTGAACCCCTCATTGCCTCTGATGTGTGTCCCATCGGTGTATGAATGTGATCTAATGGTCTGATTATTCTCTTTAGAATTATTTGTTCAATTGTATTTGTATACAGTAGATCTAGCAGAGTGCTGTATGAATGGGTAAATGAGGCACAGATTGTAGTGTAAGGAGCTTTGAGTGTATTAATAAGATAGAAAGGTGCTATAAAAGCACAGTCCATTTAACTAATCAATCACATCTGAATTTGGTCAGTAGACATTTTTCATGGCTCAAGGGTATATTAGCTGACCTGCTGGCTGATTTCTGTAGAGACATGGAAAATACTGATGCAGTTAAACAACTGAAAATGACCAGGGGTGGATGTGCTATTGTTGGTAAAACGTTGTCCTACTCAAAATGACGGCTTAAAAAGATGGACTTTGCTATAAACAGACTGTCCAACACATGAACATTTACAGTATCTTGTATCACATAAGAGGATTTGCGGTGGAAGTGGTCTCCAGCTACAAATACTTGGGTGTACACTTGAATGATAACCTCAGCTGGAGCAACAACACCACCAGCCTGATCAAGAAAGTTCATCAGAGACTCTACTTCCTCAGACGGCTGAGACGAGCTGGTCTGAGCAGCCCAGTTCTCACCTCCTTCTACAGGTGTGCAGTGGAGAGCATCCTGTGCTCCAGCATCAACGTGTGGCATGGAGGCTGCACAGCTGCAGAAAGAAAAGCTTTGCAGAGAGTGGTGAAGGCTGCACAGAAGATGTTGGAGTCAGTCTCCCCACCATCACAGACATCTACACCTCCAGATGCAGGAAGAGAGCCACCTGCATCATGAAAGACCCCACTCACCCAGCACACACACTTTTTGCCCCACTCCCCTCAGGACGGAGGTTGAGGAGCATCAAATGTAGAACCACTAGACTGAGGAACAGCTTCTACCCTGAGGCTGTTAGACTCATGAATAAATAAACAGAATAATCACTGTGAAATATCACATCATGTTGCTGCTGATCTGTTTCATGTTGCTGCTGATCTGTTTCATGTTGCTGCTGATCTGTTTCATGTTGCTGCTGATCTGTTTCATGTTGCTGCTG
>JBBPBX010075636.1:0-17299 GCA_038048925.1 Garcialebias charrua | reverse complement strand
ATGCGGCTCGGGTGGTTGCTGAGGCAAAAACTCGGGCGTGGGAGGAGTTCGGAGAGGCCATGGAGAATGACTTCCGTACGGCTTCGAGGCGATTCTGGTCCACCATCCGGCGTCTCAGGGGGGGAAAGCGGTACGCGACCAACACCATTTATGGTGGGGATGGCGTGCTGTTGACCTCAACTCGGGATGTTGTGAGTCGGTGGGCGGAATACTTCGAAGACCTCCTCAATCCTACTGGCACGTCTTCCACTGAGGAAGCGGAGCCTGGGGACTTTGGGTCGGGCTCTCCAATCTCTGGTGCTGAGGTCGCCAAGGTGGTTAAAAAGCTCCGCGGTGGCAAGGCTCCGGGGGTGGATGAGATTCGTCCTGAGTTCCTTAGGGCTCTGGATGTTGTGGGGTTGTGTTGGCTTACGCGACTCTGCAATATCGCGTGGACATCGGGGGCAGTTCCCTTGGATTGGCAGACTGGGGTGGTGGTTCCCCTATTCAAAAAGGGGGACCGTAGGGTGTGTTCCAACTATAGAGGGATCACACTCTTAAGCCTCCCTGGTAAGGTCTATTCAGGGGTTCTGGAGAGGAGGGTCCGTCGGATAGTCGAACCTCGGATTCAGGAGGAGCAGTGTGGTTTTCGTCCTGGTCGTGGAACACTAGACCAGCTCTACACCCTCAACAGGGTCCTGGAGGGTGCGTGGGAGTTTGCCCAACCAGTTTACATGTGCTTTGTAGACTTGGAAAAGGCATTCGACCGCGTCCCTCGGGGGGTTCTGTGGCGGGTACTCCGGGAGTATGGGGTACCAGGCCCTTTGATATGGGCTGTTAGGTCCCTGTACGACCGGTGTCAGAGCTTGGTCCGCATCGCTGGCAGTAAGTCAGGCTCGTTTCCGGTGAGAGTTGGACTCCGCCAAGGTTGCCCTTTGTCACCGATTCTGTTTATAACTTTTATGGACAGAATTTCTAGGCGCAGCCAAGGTGTTGAGAGGATCCGTTTTGGTGGCCTTAGAATCGCTTCTCTGTTTTTTGCAGATGATGTGGTCCTATTGGCTTCATCAGCTCGTGATCTACAGCTTTCGCTGGAGCGGTTTGCAGCTGAATGTGATGCGGCCGGGATGAGGATCAGTTCCTCCAAATCCGAGGCCATGGTCTTGAGCCGGAAAAGGGTAGCGTGCCCTCTCCGGGTCGGGGAGGAGGTCCTTACCCAAGTGGAGGAGTTTAAGTATCTCGGGATCTTGTTCACGAATGAGGGAAAACTGGAGCGTGAGATCGATAGGCGGATAGGTGCAGCGTCCGCAGTGAAGCGGGCGCTGTACCGGTCTGTCGTGGTGAAGAGAGAGCTGAGTCAAAAGGCAAAGCTCTCAATTTACCGATCGATCTACGTTCCCACCCTCATCTATGGTCATGAGCTTTGGGTTATGACCGAAAGAACAAGATCTCGGATACAAGCGGCTGAAATGAGTTTTCTCCGCAGGGTGGCTGGACTCTCCCTTAGAGATAGGGTGAGAAGCTCAGTCATCCGGGAGGGACTCGGAGTAGAGCCGCTGCTTCTCCACATCGAGAGGAGCCAGTTGAGGTGGCTCGGGCATCTGGTTAGGATGCCTCCTGGACGCCTCCCTGGTGAGGTGTTCCGGGCATGTCCCACCGGGAGGAGACCCAGAGGAAGACCCAGGATACGCTGGAGGGACTATGTTTCTCGGCTGGCCTGGGAACGCCTTGGGATTCCCCCAGAGGAGCTGCTCCAAGTGGCTGGGGAGAGGGAAGTCTGGGCCTCCCTACTTAGGCTGCTACCCCCGCGACCCGACCCCGGATAAGCGGAAGAAAATGGATGGATGGATGGATATATATATACAGGTAGTCCCCGATTTACGAGCTCATCAACATACGAGGTTCCGGACTTACGAGCAGACTAACGAACAGTAAAGTTGTACAGAACATACAGAAAATACAGCACTTGTATGTGTTTTTAGATGAAAGTGTATTAGCTAACAGTTTGAGATTTTGTCTTACGAGCACCTCGCNAGCTCATTGTAAAATTTGGTTTATTTACAACAATGTACAGTCAGGTCATCTGAACTTTTTTTTTGTGCTGAGACGTTTCACCCTCCATGCAAAAGGCTTCATCAGTCTGAGAACACGCCAAAAAAAAAAAAAAAAATTACTGCTTCTCCCACAACAGCTTACTCAAAGTGGAAAAAAAACTGTTATGTTGTCATATATATACTGTCCAGTTTTAAAGCTCTTTTAAAAACACATTTTTACTCCCTGGCTTTTAGCACAGACTGAATTTGTTCAGCACTGTTTTTATTGTTTTTATTGATCTTAATGTTTTAACAACTGTTTTATTTTTATGTGTTTAAATGTTCTTGATTTTATGTACAGCACTTTGTTGCAGCTGTGGTTGTTTTAAAGGGCTCTATAAATAAAGTATTATTATTATTATTATTATATATATATATATATATATATATATATTAGGGGTGTAACGATACACAAAACTCACGAGACGAGACGAGAAAATCACAGATCTCGCGAGAACGAGACGAGATTTTAACATTAGTTCAAGAAAACTTCAAAGATCGGTTTTATGCCGCAAAAAGGCTTTTATTCTGTTTTAACATGTATTACAAACCCAACTGATGTCTTCATTTTACTGATTGAATCTCCTTAGACCTTAGAACGTTCAACTTTGTTAAAAAAAATAGATATTCACTCCGCATCAGCGCTGAATCTGCAGCCGTCACTCACCAGTGTTGCCAGATTGGGCGGTTCACCGCGATTTTCCTTCTGCCTTTTGCGGGTAAAGAGTGCTTTGGGTGGGTGGGACTCTATCTGGCAACACCGGTCACACCGGTGTTTACACGCGTGTCTTTACATTCGGGGCAGCGTCGGGACCCTCCATCAATGTAGAGGCGTCTCGTCTGCGGCACCGGGACCCTCCATCAGTAGTTGGGGCGTCTTCTATAGCAACTTCATCCGGCGAAGCCATGCTGTCCGTGACGCTGACTTGCTAGGGGCTCTGCTAGCGCTAGCATTAGCATCTCGCGAGACAACGTTACCTCTCAACGAGAGATATCGCGGGAGTTTAATATCGCGAGATCTCGTACAACGAGATCTCGTTACATGCCTAATATATATATATATATATATATATATATATATATATATATATATATACATATATACAGTATATACATACAGTATATACATACAGTATATACTGTATATATATATTGCTCACTGTCATCCATATATGAATATTTCAGACTTTGCAGGCCCTTAACACAACAGATATCATGGACTGGTCCAGGATCAGGGTTTACTCAGACATGTGCATGCAAACAGTGCGGAGAGCCATGTCACATCTTGTGACCACTTTTCAAACAAAACTGACGATGCTGACAGATACAGGTAAAGACCTGCTGAAATTGTATCATCCATAAGTTTGTCTGTTAGTATTTAGCTACAACGTTGTTCCTGTGTTTTCATCTGTTGTAGAACTGACCAGAATGAGAAAATACAAAGTTAGATCAAGCACTGATTTAATTTACTTTCAATTTTTTTTCTAAAGACAATTCTAACTAATCTTTCTCTCTTTTTAGAGTCTGTTGCCTTTAGTGAATCAGATGCTGGCGATGGCCTTTTTATTACTGATTCTGGGACTCGTATGAAATACTCCATAAAGGCAAAGTCCTTGACACCAACTGATGGTTCACGGAGGTTTTACTTACCCATGACTTTTGGCACGAAGGGCTTCACTTCTGGCCGGCACTACTGGGAGGTCCAAGTGGGCCTGAGAAATGACTGGGATGTTGGTGTTGCCTTGGAAACTGTTGACAGATCTGATAAGGTACTTGTGAAAACAGAGAATGGATTCTTTTCCATAGGAAAGATGAAGTCTGAGTATTATGTTAATGATACACCCCGCAATTTTATCCACCTCTGTCCAAGACCAAGACTAGTGGGGGTTTATTTGGATTATGAGGAAGGCAGAGTGTCATTCTATGATGTGGATAAGAAGTTGCATATTCACTCTTTCATAGTGAAGAGCTTCACTGGGAAACTTTTTCCATACTTTTATCTGTACGGTGGAGGAAGGAGATCTGAGCCTTTGGTTATTGTTTCAGTGTGTGACAAGGAATCCTTCTTCACTCACCTTTCCACTTTAAAACAAGCTGAAAAAATAACTGAACAGAACAATGAACTATTGTCGGGTCAAACTGCTTCAGAATAATAAATAACCAGATGAATGGTAGAGTATTGGGACTTTTTCCATAACTGTAGAACAAGATGTAGTGGTGTAGTCAATGTGATACACAGGTATACAGAGTATACCCACTAGAAAAGCTTGGAAATTTCAGTATACTCACTTAAAAGTGTCCAATGACATAAGGGCTTGTGTCATTGTCAACACATTTGGAACAGTCCTTGTATATTGAGTTGGGTCAATCTGCTTTTTGTATAAGTGATACTTCTGTACTTACTACAGTATTTTCTGGACTATAGGTCGCACCTTTATATAAGTCGCTTTGTCCAATTATTGTCAATAAATTGGAAAAATCCATAAACAGGTTGCACAGTTATATAAGTCGCATCTATTATGTGTCACCGTTACGCGACGCGTCAGCGCCTCATTTGCCCTGTTGAAAATGACGACCACAGAAGCATGCAGGGAAGGACTTTTCACAAGATTAACACGGTAAACACAATTATTTGTCTGCTGAAAATTATAGCAAACATGTGTCTTAGCTTAAACGTTCCTTAATAAATTCACGTAATGGTCAAATCTGCTGGATTGATGGATGGATGCCAGAAATTAATCTGTACATTGCACTGATGAGCAGTTTTCCCTCGCGTTTATATTATGGCAGCTCCTCTTCTCTCCTGTGTCCCTTTAAATGTATTTCTAAGTCAGCCGAATGAACAAGACAACTCCTCTCTCTTAGAAACTTTTAAAATTTCTTCGTAAAACTGCTAAATTAACCTAAAATAAAGTTTGAAACACGGTCCCAGTGGTGGGCAACGCTAATCCAAAAATTAGTTCCGCTATTTTTAAAGCACTAATTAATTTATTTAGGTTCGCAATTTCAAAAACTAATGTCTTATGAAAATTAGGGGAAGCTAAATTCTAAACCGCTAATTCTAAAATAAAACACCATCAGACAAGAAGCAAGTTTTAAGTTGTTTGTATTGTACTATAGACTTAGGAAGGTATTTATAATAATATTGTTTGTAATAATAATCATTTTCTTTGAGTATAACCAATAGACAGGAAGGTATTTATAATAATATTGTTTGTAATAATAATCATTTTCTTTGAGTATAACCAATAGACAAAATACACACAACAAAACAGACCCTGATTACACCCAAGAGTTCTTTTTTTTCTATTTTAAATCAGTTCTTGAATCCCGGATGATTAAAGGTCCATCAATCAATAATCTGGTAGTTTGTAGTTCATGATCCAGGGTAATATGTCCAGAAAAAAACAAATAGTTTGGTGCAATTTAAGTCCTACCGCACAGCTGCGGGGATCCGGTTGCTTGCCATCCTGGGTGGGAACAGGGGGTGAAAAAAACCCTGACCTAAACAAGGTCATAAACAAAACAAAAATTAGCATTACTTTATACACAGGACTAAACTGTTATCAAAATTTCTATAGGCAGTCAACAGATTTAATGAAAAGTAACTAAAATGATCCTAAAAGGATGAAATTACAAAAATCAAAGGATTTATTTAATACTTTACGTATATATATTCTATTCGGCCAGGAAATTAACAAAAAGAGAATGATCTTTTAATCATTAAGACCACTTTTAAATCTCATACATGGGTGTGTCGCCACCGCATTTCTATTTCATAAAAAGAACCCAAATACATAAAACGAACGACTCACCGTCGAGTGGTCGACACAAAACACAGAATACAATCCTCCGGCCGCGTTAATTTAGCTTGATACAGCGGGGTTCTCCCATGATTTATGAAGAGACCGAGCGCAACCAGCTAGCCACAGAATTAGCCCCCGAGTTCACCTCTGACCCGGAAGATGTCAAGATGGAATAGTCCATTTTTAGTAGGGGGATACAGAAATCGACCGGTTTTTGTATTGCGTTTTTAATGATCGTTTTCATCGTAACTATAATTATTTTTATGTTAAATGTACATTAACAAGCATGAGCAATGTTAGGGATGTAGGTGACTGGCCGGGGCGCGGCGGGGCCGGCCTGCTGATTGGGAGCCCCAGGCAACGGCATCATTTGCCTACATGGTAGATCCGCGTCTGTTCTCCCCTCTGCTCCCCCTCCCTCCTCTCTGCTCCCGGTGTACTTGCACCAATGGGGGAAAAAGCAGCTACGAGAGCCAGCGAGAGCCTGTAAATAAGTTTTTTCGTTTTTACTGATAGATAATTAGTTATTAGCGGTACTGCATTTTAAATAAAAATAGCACAAATCCGCTTATGAATTATAAAAGTTAGTCAAACCACAAAAACGCTGACAAATAATTTAGGTCCGCTGTAAGCGGATTAGCGCTCTCTAGCAGTCTGTGCCCACCTTTGCACGGTCCATTAAACAGTTGCACTTCATTGCGTGTGTTATCAGTGGCTTTGACTATACTTTTATGCTCCTAATACCATTTATATTTTCTCAGAGTAATCTGACGCAGCCGTCCTTTATAAATCTTGAAGAGGACATCGTTGCTAGCATGAATCTGTCGTCTTAAACAATGATAAGTCTGGTGGGCTAAATTTTATTGACTTTGACTCCTTTAATAACACTTTTAAAATAAAATGGATAAAAAGTATCTTAAAAACCCAAACTCTATCTGGAACTTCATTTCACAGCATGTTTTTTCACATTTAGGTGGTTTAGAGTTTGTTCTCCTTTGTAATTTCAGTATTCCAAAAATACCCACTAAGCTTTCCAACTTCCACCTACAGGTACTTTTAGCTTGGTCTCTTATCTATAAACATAATTTTTCTCCGCAGAGATGTTACATCTGGAACACCTCTAACATAATATTTAAAAACAGGTCATTATTTTATCAGAAATGGTTTAACTATGGTATTATTCAAGTTCATCAGCTATTTAATAACAAAGGTCTTCTTTATAGCTATGAAGAGTTCCTTACTCAGTACAAGGTTCCTGTCACCCCAAGAGAATATAGTGTTATTTTTGATGCTATCCCATCTGGTTTGCTCATGTTGTTTAAAGATGTTGACTTCTCTTCTATCCAGTCTATGAGTCCTGACCCTAAGCAGTCTGCTGTTGGTAAGCTCTGCTTCTCAACTCAACTAAAAGGCAGCAATTCCAAAATCCGTTCCTTATTTCAAGAAAATCTGGTTTCATCCCTGTCATGTGTTTCCTATTGGAGCATCTCTGTGCAGAATCTTAAATGGAAAAAAATTTAGTCTCTCCCACAATTTTTTTTCTCACTAATAAAGTCAAAGAAATTTATTTAAAATTAATTCATAAATTTTATCCAACCAAACATTTTCTTCAGAAATACAAAGCTGATATTGACATTTCCTGTTCTTTTTGTAAGCTTTATCCAGAAACATCTGTTCATCTTTTTTGGAAGTGTATATACTCACTAAAGTTTTGGAAGGACATTGTTGCTCTGATATCCAATAATATCCAACCAGGTTTCCTTCTGTATTTTGAAAATGTTCTGTTTGGTATCTTAGATTTCAAGACGAAAGACTCCTCTCACATATTTATTATAAAATTGATCTCGTTTCTTGCTAAGTTTCACGTCCATAAAAGTAAAATAATGCATAGGAAACCCTTTTTTGATCTCTTTGTAATGGATGTAAAACTGTATCTTGACTCAATTTCAGACTCAAATAACAAAAAGGCTATAAAAACAAGAAATATCTGTAATGAATACAACTGTAACTTGCATTTGTTTATTTCTGTATTTTTGTTTTATTTTTTGTTTGCTTCATTTTTTTCTTATTTTTTTCTATATATTCATTGTTCTTGTATGTATGCTTTAAATTGTTGTAATTGAAGTAAAGTTATAAATAAAGATAAAAAAAATGGTGCTGAGATGGCATAAAAACAGTCTAAACCGCCATTGCCCAATTTATACAGAAGGTGGAGCCATATGTTAGAAAAAATACACTTTACATATGACAGTCCTGCCCTTTTCCGGTACGTCGCAAACATCTCTAGTCTTGTGAGCACCAGGAAGCTACAGAAAGATCTGCCCCTCCATTTCTCCACAGAAAGAGTCAGCCTTTAAAACTCGTTGTTTTACATTTGAAGAGATCCGGGGAAGACAGCAAGAAACATTTGTTTAAAGCAAGGTGAGTTTCATATTTCAAACAAGAACACGTTTTTAATTAGTCAAAAATGATCATCCACTGATATTATGATTGCACTTTTGAGTTTCATTTTCACTTATGATCACTGAATCTATAAACAGGGATTTATTCTCACCATAAATACTGTCTAAATATTAAACACATTTTTTTCCATTGGATTATTTCAGTGTATCTATCCGTGAGATTATATTTAATTTCAGATTTGGTGGATGTGATGGAATTTGGCCTCCGTCATGATGATCATCAGAACTGAAAGCTGTAACTGATTAACTCCAGGTGTTTTTATTGCTCTGGGTGACTCTTGTAGCTGGATAATCCTTATGTTTTCATGGTTATATGTATTCGAATATTGACAGAAATGGTGTGTTCTTTAACAAACTGCGATCAAAGCAGATCGTCTGACCAGTTTGATTAATTGTCGTCCATTGTCCCTAATCAGCCCGCTTCATCAAATCCCTAATTTCATTCACAGGATTGACTGAGTTATAGTGGAGACAACTGGGGCAGTTGAGCTTTTCAGTTCTTCTTTACTTGTGTCTGTTGTCCCTGCTTGTGGTGGTTCTGACTGAATGTCTTCAACTCAAAACGTAGGTATAGTTGAAACTTTTATGAGCAGAAAGAAATGGATTGGTGCTTATTTGACAACGTTCAAAAAAAGTTTGCTCACTCAAAACTGTTCAGTTAATCACACAAAAGTTTTTCAGTACTGTAGATGTCACGGAAATGTCCAAGCCGGCTGTCAGTGCTCAAAACAGAAAGCACCCTTCTTGTGCTGTCTGTACTTTATCAAGCACTCCCATCAGGCCCTGCAGCGTTCTTTGTACACTTCGCAGGAAACGCACGTCTCACCTTACCTGATGTTCCAGCGAAGTGAGGGTGTGGGATGTGGTAAACAACAGGGGGAGGGAGGTGTCCGGGTGTGTTGTTGGGAACTCAAAGCCAGCAAATGAACTGTTGTGTTTCTCTGCCAGCAAGAAGTTTACACTAACCGTCTAAAAGGTGAACCTGAAGATGGAAATCTGCTGAAGACACAGACCTGCTGTGGGTTATTGTAAACTAGATGGTCCTCTGTTTTCCTCTTGTATTCCTCCTTACCTGCTTTCATACTTCTTCCCCTCAGCCCTTGCTATGCCTTATCTCCAGTCCTGAGGCAGAATTGTGTTTTCAGTGCAGTTGGGATATACAGGGAGTCCCCGACTTACGAACGAGTTCCGTTCCTACGCACCGTTCGTAACACGAAATCGACGTAATTTGGAATGCACACCCCACTGATACACGTACATGTACGGTACTGTAAGTTACCAAGCACTTTGCCTATCCGAACACATAATTATCAAAAAACACAAACAGTACAGTATATTTAGAGACTTACAGTACTGTAATTAAATAAAAAAATAAAATTTCTTACTGTGAGCAGGTCTCGGCGGCCCGTCAGGTCTGTGTCTCTGGTGGAGCTAGCGTGAGCATTTTAGCCACTCCGTTAACTCGGTGTCGTCCCTCCAAAAGGGTGTGCAGCTGTTTATTCGCGTTTTAGCATGTTAGCTCGGTGTTCATCCAACATCTCAGGCTAAAAGGCAGACATCAAGGCGAGTTCCAAGCCGCAGCAGGCGTCTCCGCGGCCCGTCGGGTCCGTGATTCCGGAGGGGCTAGCGTTAGCATTTTAACCACTCCGTTAGCTCGGTGTCATCCCTCCAAAAGGGTGCGCAGCTGTTTATCTGCGTTTTAGCATGTTAGCTCGGTGTTCATCCAACATCTGAGGCTACCAGGCGGACATCAGAGGCAAGCTCCCGGTTGCAGCAGGCGTCTCCTGCTGGCGAGCATGTTAGCTCGTTTCCTTGGGTCATGCTAACCGTAGCTTAGCTAACCGCAAAATGGTGGCCACTGCCGAAAACATAGCTCAGTGTCCAGGGTTAGCGATCGGCGGCTGCTGCTCCGGGCCTGCGACGTCCACAGAGTTCACAGAGCGTTTCCAGCTCATTTATCCCTATGAGGCAACCTCTTATCGGACACACAGTCCTCCAAAGCTGGCTGTCGAGGCCGGAGCTAACCGAAGCTATCCACAAAATGGCGGACTTGGCGGCAGTGCCGAAAACAGGCAGGAACTGGGCAAATAGGCTTAAAAATTATAATAAAAAATTATTCTAATAATCCATCCATCCATCCATCCATCCATCTTCTTCCGCTTATCCGGGGTCGGGTCGCGGGGGTAGCAGCCTAAGTAGGGAGGCCCAGACTTCCCTCTCCCCAGCCACTTGGAGCAGCTCCTCCGGGGGAATCCCAAGGCGTTCCCAGGCCAGCCGAGAAACATAGTCCCTCCAGCGCGTCCTGGGTCTTCCTCTGGGTCTCCTCCCGGTGGGACATGCCCGGAACACCTCACCAGGGAGGCGTCCAGGAGGCATCCTAACCAGATGCCCGAGCCACCTCAACTGGCTCCTCTCGATGTGGA
Source organism: Garcialebias charrua (assembly GCA_038048925.1). Lineage (NCBI taxonomy): Eukaryota > Metazoa > Chordata > Actinopteri > Cyprinodontiformes > Rivulidae > Garcialebias > Garcialebias charrua. The sequence goes on along the minus strand of JBBPBX010075636.1, from coordinate 6,536 downwards.
GAAGCAGCGGCTCTACTCCGAGTCCCTCCCGGATGACTGAGCTTCTCACCCTATCTCTAAGGGAGAGTCCAGCCACCCTGCGGAGAAAACTCATTTCAGCCGCTTGTATCCGAGATCTTGTTCTTTCGGTCATAACCCAAAGCTCATGACCATAGATGAGGGTGGGAACGTAGATCGATCGGTAAATTGAGAGCTTTGCCTTTTGACTCAGCTCTCTCTTCACCACGACAGACCGGTACAGCGCCCGCTTCACTGCGGACGCTGCACCTATCCGCCTATCGATCTCACGCTCCAGTTTTCCCTCATTCGTGAACAAGATCCCGAGATACTTAAACTCCTCCACTTGGGGCAGGACCTCCTCCCCGACCCGGAGAGGGCATGCTACCCTTTTCCGGCTCAAGACCATGGCCTCGGATTTGGAGGAACTGATCCTCATCCCGGCCGCATCACACTCGGCTGCAAACCGCTCCAGTGAAAGTTGTAAATCACGAACTGATGAAGCCAATAGGACCACATCATCTGCAAAAAACAGAGAAGCGATTCTAAGGTCACCAAAACGGATCCTCTCAACACCTTGGCTGCGCCTAGAAATTCTGTCCATAAAAGTTATGAACAGAATCGGTGACAAAGGGCAACCTTGGCGGAGTCCAACTCTCACCGGAAACGAGCCTGACTTACTGCCGGCAATGCGGACCAAGCTCTGACACCGGTCGTACAGGGACCTAACAGCCCTTATCAAAGGGCCTGGTACCCCATACTCCCGGAGTACCCCCCACAGAACCCCCCGAGGGACGCGGTCGAATGCCTTCTCCAAGTCCACAAAACACATGTAAACTGGTTGGGCAAACTCCCACGCACCCTCCAGGACCCTGCTGAGGGTGTAGAGCTGGTCCAGTGTTCCACGACCAGGACGAAAACCACACTGCTCCTCCTGAATCCGAGGTTCGACTATCCGACGGACCCTCCTCTCCAGAACCCCTGAATAGACCTTACCAGGGAGGCTTAAGAGTGTGATCCCCCTATAGTTGGAACACACCCTACGGTCCCCCTTTTTAAATAGGGGAACCACCACCCCAGTCTGCCAATCCAAGGGAACTGCCCCCGATGTCCACGCGATATTGCAGAGTCGCGTAAGCCAACACAACCCTACAACATCCAGAGCCCTAAGGAACTCCGGGCGAATCTCATCCACCCCCGGAGCCTTGCCACCGCGGAGCTTTTTAACCACCTCGGCGACCTCAGCACCAGAGATCGGAGAACCCGACCCAAAGTCCCCAGGCTCTGCTTCCTCAGTGGAAGACGTGCCAGTAGGATTGAGGAGGTCTTCGAAGTATTCCGCCCACCGACTCACAACATCCCGAGTTGAGGTCAGCAGCACGCCACCTCCACCATAAATGGTGTTGGTCTCGTACCTCTTTCCCCCCCTGAGACGCCGGATGGTGGACCAGAATCGCCTCGAAGCCGTACGGAAGTCATTCTCCATGGCCTCTCCGAACTCCTCCCACGCCCGAGTTTTTGCCTCAGCAACCACCCGAGCCGCATGCCGCTTGGACTGCCGGTACCTATCAGCTGCTTCCGGGGTCCCACAAGCCAAAAAGGCCCAATAGGACTCCTTCTTCAGCCTGACAGCATCCCTCACTGCCGGTGTCCACCACCGGGTTCGAGGGTTGCCACCTCGACAGGCACCAACAACCTTGCGGCCACAGCTCCGATAAGCTGCCTCGACAATAGAGGCGCGGAACACGGCCCACTCGGACTCCATGTCCCCCGCCTCCCTCGGAACGTGTTCAAAGCTCTCCCGGAGGTGGGAGTTAAAGCTCCGTCTTACGGGAGACTCTGCCAGACGTTCCCAGCAGACCCTCACGATACGTTTGGGTCTGCCAGGTCTGACCGGCATCCTCCCCCACCATCGGAGCCAACTCACCACCAGGTAGTGGTCAGTAGACAGCTCCGCCCCTCTCCTCACCCGAGTGTCCAAGACATGCGGCCGCAGATCAGATGAGACGACAACAAAGTCGATCATCGAACTGCGACCTAGGGTGTCCTGGTGCCAAGAGCACATATGGACACCCTTATGCTTAAACATGGTGTTCGTTATGGACAATCCATGACGAGCACAGAAGTCCAATAACAGAACACCACTCTGGTTCAGATCAGGGGGGCCGTTCCTCCCAACCACACCCCTCCAGGTCTCACTGTCATTGCCCACGTGAGCGTTGAAGTCCCCCAGTAGAACAAGGGAGTCCCCAGGAGGCGCACTCTCCAATACCCCCTCCAAGGACTCCAAAAAGGGTGGGTAGTCTGAGCTGCCGTTTGGTGCATAGGCACAAACAACAGTCAGAGCCCGTCCCCCCACACGTAGGCGAAGGGAGGCTACCCTCTCGTTCACCGGGGTGAACCCCAACGTACAGGCACCAAGATGGGGGGCAACCAGTATGCCCACTCCTGCTCGGCGCCTCTCACCAGGGGCAACTCCAGAGTGGAAGAGTGTCCAACCCCTCTCAAGGAAACTGGTTCCAGAGCCAGAGCCATGCGTTGAGGTGAGTCCGACTATTTCTAGTCGGAACCTCTCAACCTCACACACTAGCTCAGGCTCCTTCCCCACCAGAGAGGTGACATTCCATGTCCCAATGGCCAGCTTCTGTAGCCGAGGATCAGACCGCCAGGGTCCCCGCCCTCGGCNCAATTTAATGTCTGTGCACCATAAACTAATCAGTCATTTAAATTTATTAAAGCCTGCAAAATATCCAACCTAAATGACTTTAATTTTTATTTTATTTTTTAAACATTTTTAGCTTTTTAATTGTCTTTAGTTTTCACAATTCAGTTTTTAAAGAAATAGACAAATATTTCTTGATGCAATTTTTGAAAAAGGTCCACAACCAGCACGAAAACCACACTGCTCCTCCTGAATCCGAGGTTCGACTATCCGACGGACCCTCCTCTCCAGAACCCCTGAATAGACCTTACCAGGGAGGCTTAAGAGTGTGATCCCCCTATAGTTGGAACACACCCTACGGTCCCCCTTTTTGAATAGGGGAACCACCACCCCAGTCTGCCAATCCAAGGGAACTGCCCCCGATGTCCACGCGATATTGCAGAGTCGCGTAAGCCAACACAACCCCACAACATCCAGAGCCCTAAGGAACTCAGGGCGAATCTCATCCACCCCTGGAGCCCTGCCACCGCGGAGCTTTTTAACCACCTCGGTGACCTCAGCACCAGAGATTGGAGAGCCCGACCCAAAGTCCCCAGGCTCCGCTTCCTCAGTGGAAGACGTGCCAGTAGGATTGAGGAGGTCTTCGAAGTATTCCGCCCACCGACTCACAACATCCCGAGTTGAGGTCAACAGCACGCCATCCCCACCATAAATGGTGTTGGTCGCGTACCGCTTTCCCCCCCTGAGACGCCGGATGGTGGACCAGAATCGCCTCGAAGCCGTACGGAAGTCATTCTCCATGGCCTCTCCGAACTCCTCCCACGCCCGAGTTTTTGCCTCAGCAACCACCCGAGCCGCATGCCGCTTGGACTGTCGGTACCTATCTGCTGCTTCCGGGGTCCCACAGGCCAAAAAGGCCCAATAGGACTCCTTCTTCAGCCTGACAGCATCCCTCACCGCCGGTGTCCACCACCGGGTTCGAGGGTTGCCACCACGACAGGCACCAACAACCTTGCGGCCACAACTCTGATAAGCTGCCTCGACAATAGAGGCGCGGAACATGGCCCACTCGGACTCAATGTCCCCCGCCTCCCTCGGAACGTGTTCAAAGCTCTCCCGGAGGTGGGAGTTAAAGCTCCGTCTTACGGGAGACTCTGCCAGACGTTCCCAGCAGACCCTCACAATACGTTTGGGTCTGCCAGGTCTGACCGGCATCCTCCCCCACCATCGGAGCCAACTCACCACCAGGTAGTGGTCAGTTGACAGCTCCGCCCCTCTCTTCACCCGAGTGTCCAGGACATGCGGCCGCAGATCAGATGAGACGACAACAAAGTCGATCATCGAACTGCGACCTAGGGTGTCCTGGTGCCAAGAGCACATATGTACACCCTTATGCCTGAACATGGTGTTCGTTATGGACAATCCATGACGAGCACAGAAGTCCAATAACAGAACACCACTCGGGTTCAGATCAGGGGGGCCGTTCCTCCCAACCACACCCCTCCAGGTCTCACTGTCATTGCCCACGTGAGCGTTGAAGTCCCCCAGTAGAACAAGGGAGTCCCCAGGAGGTGCACTCTCCAATACCCCCTCCAAGGACTCCAAAAAGGGTGGGTAATCTGCGCTGCCGTTTGGCGCATAGGCACAAACAACAGTCAGAGCCCGTCCCCCCACACGTAGGCGAAGGGAGGCTACCCTCTCGTTCACCGGGGTAAACCCCAACGTACAGGCACCAAGATGGGGGGCAACAAGTATGCCCACTCCTGCTCGGCGCCTCTCACCAGGGGCAACTCCAGAGTGGAAGAGTGTCCAACCCCTCTCAAGGAAACTGGTTCCAGAGCCACATTTATCATATAATATAATACATTACTGTCCATTATCTTTTATTTTTTTAACTTTATCCCTCTTCTCTGGAATTTTTAATCAGCCTACTAGGTGATGCACTGCTTTTACATTTGAAGGATGCTACAACTTCTCGTGGAAGAGGTGTCTCCATCGCGGCTGGATGTTTCTGCTGAGCCCTACTTAATTGTCGGTTAATTGTTTGTTAATTGTTGGTTTCTTTTAAACCTTACAGAGCCAAGCACTTAAAAAAGTTATTAAAAGTTGATATTTTTATTTCTGATTGTGAAATCTCTTAAACTCTCTGGGGTCTAAGCCCGCTGTAGAGCGGGCATGACGTCATGCCTTTAAATAGTCTCTTTAAACAAAGCACACGGCATGTGAAGTGTTCATTCAAGTCTGTTGGAGAGCAGAGACTCCAAACTTTATAAAAGTAGTGGTTTTATATTGATTTTGTTTTGTATTTACTTCAAAATACAACCAGAAATATGACAGATACTTGTTGCCATATTTTTGCGCGCATGTTATGCGTGTGGACAGCAGTCAGTTGATGTTTTCTGACCAAAAAGTCAATGAATTCAAAATGAAACTCATATTTCCGATTTACCTGAACACACCACATTTGTTCAGCAACCAATCAGAAAAGTATTTCATCCATGTTGTCCCCTGATCACAGAAACACAGAAACGGGGAGGGGGGAGGGGGGGAAGAAACCCAGCACTGTTTACAGGTCAGACTTTTGCTGTTTTATTTGGTTTTTTGATTATTTAGTGTGCATTAGTATGTGTGCAGAGTTTTGTAGTCGGATTTTGTCAGAATGAAAGGGGAAAAAAACTAGAGAATTTGTGATGGAGATAACTGTTTTGACACATAGTGTAAATAGTGGTAAAAAAAAACGCATGGGAAATTGCCCACTTTATGATGTAAAAATATGTATACTAATTCGTTTTTTACTAAGTTTGTACACAAGTTCTTAAAATATACCAATGACATTTTCATTTTAGGCTGTCAAAATGGTTCGTTAAATATTTTTGTGAATTTCATGGTAACCATATCAATATTTTACTAACACGGATTTCATTTTTTTATGTTATTTTTTGCTCCAATGTGATAATGCATTTTGTCAAAATGAAACAAAGACTGTAGAATCATGAAGCTGAGGTTGTGCTGAAAAAGATGATACCAAATAAGGCAAGTTAAATACTGTAGTTTTTATGATGGAAATATAAGGGTAAATTCAAATTTATACCAAAACGGACATTTAGACCTCAGACCTGCTATCTTAAAGACTGACCAGTTTATGATGGACAAAAATATATATTAAAAAAATGCATTTTAAGCAGTTAAGTAAGATGACTACATTTTCTCCTGAGGAACACCTATTGTCATGAAGTTAATAGACCTTCTGAGGGTAAAACAGAAAAATATATTGGTTCAAAAAATCTGGAGTAGTGTAAATTACAGAGTAATGGATGAAGCTCGTCTGTGTCCTTTGTTGTTTGAATCAACAGAAAATTAAATGAAAAAATACTTTAGTTTTGAAGCTCAAGGGGAAAAGTTGACAGTTTTGTTCCTTTTTCAACCTTAAAATCTGCTGACTGACTCAGTGGAGCTCCTTCACACCCAAAGCTGCCGTGGCACCTCTGCCCTCTGAAAACCATTCATTTGCACTGCGTGCACAGTAGAAAAAAAAAACAGATTTACACAGCACTTGCTACAATAAAAATTCAACTTGGTTCAACTTTGTACACGGCGTTCGGTGACATACTCTCGCTCAACCAATAGATGCATCAAATTCCTCCCACTGAGCCGAAGGGAGCTGGTCTCTGAAGAAACGGAGCTCCTTAACACTGCTCTCTGGATCAGACGCACTCTGTGCTGCCCGTCTTTTCTTCTTCTCACAAGTTTGGAAGATCCAGTAATGTAGCCAACAGCATGAAAACTGGAGACTTTCCAATCACCATACAGTGTCCTCTCATCGTTCTGATCCACTTCCTATTTCACCCTGATCCCAGCGACAAGCTCACCACACATT
>JBBPBX010075635.1:0-17300 GCA_038048925.1 Garcialebias charrua | reverse complement strand
TATATATATATATATATATATAGTGTACATGTATATATATATATATATACAGTACATAAAACTGTATTTTAAATCCTTCCCACACTCTTGCAATATTCTAAATCATGTCATGATTTCAGCTCCCTGCCTCCTCTGCTCTCAGCCACCTGCAAGTGTTTTTGGCTACACCCACTTCTCCGCTCTGCACGGTGAACAACTGATCAGCTGCAGAAGGAAGTTTATCCTGAAGTGTGGGATGCACAAAGGTGCAGCAGGTGCTAAAATCATTTTAAATAATTCATTTTAAATAAAAATTCCATGCCGATCGTGCGGCTCATCCATCGATCAGCCAACTGTGTGTCATGTTCAATCATACAGTATTTTTTTTTTAAAAACGCGATAAACAAACCGCAAAGTAGCAAGGGACTACCGTATTTTCCGAAATATAAGTTGTGGCTTTTTATCATTTTTGCATGCCCTGCGACCTATATTCAGGTGCGACCTATTTATGGCTTTTCATAAAATAAGCTGATTTGTAATCATTTATTAACAAAAATTAAACTGAGACACACTCTTGCAATAATGTCAGCTAACAAATATATATTTTTAGGTGTTTATCCTGCTAAAATTATTAATTTATTAAAGAAAAGTTCAGCTCAGACACATATTTGCTATAATTTTTATCAAACAATTAATTGTTTTTAAGTGTTAATCTTCCTAAAAGCCTTGCTGTGCGCTCCTGTGGCAGACATTTGCAGCAGAGCTAAACACGGTCCACATTTTGACGTAGGTGCGACCTATACTGTATTCAGGTGCGACCTATATTCTAGAAAATACGGTACTGTAAATATATTTTCTATATGTTTTTAATGTTTTCCTTTCAGCACTTCATTGCATTAGTTTCTTCAGAAATTTATTTTATGCAGTTGTCTCACAATGTTTTTCTGTACAACAGGGGTGCCCACACTTTTTCAGCATGCAAGCTACTTTTAAAATGACCAAGTCTAGTGATCTACTATAAGGACCCGTTTACATGAGAACAACCTCTGGAAAATGTTTGTGTTTTTCAATGTTTGTTGGTGGAAATAAACAAAAAAGAGCAGATTTACACACAAAAAACACAGTACATGTACCGTAGTTTCCATGTCAGTCGGGTTGCCAGATAAGAAATGACGAACTATAGTACTGTCACATTAAAATGATAGTATTTTCAACTAAACTGCCATATGAGCTGAGTAAATATATTCTAAGATGAGGTGTGTGCTGTGTTTGTTAAACATGCACAGAAGAGGAGGGGGTAAATAAGACATTTTAAATTTATCTGGCAACCCTGATGCAGGGCTCAGCTGCATTCATCGTGCATGCAGCACCTCCATGACAGTTACGTCCAAACTGGTGAATACACCAACGTCTCTTTGGACTCTGGATTTCATTAGTTTTGTTCCTACAAGCTGAAAAAGGGGGAGTAGCACAAAAACACTCTGCTCTCTGACATTTATTATAACCATTGTTAGAGCAGACAAACTTTGGACTGCAGCCACCTGTAGTGTGCATGTGCGACTTCACATACGGAGAATTTCACGACACAGAGAATTTCACGAAGTGGTGCTGGTGGTGTGTGTGTGGGGGTTTCCCCATGAAAATCTCCACTCTGAGCTCTGGTTTGAGAGAATGAGAGCTGTGACTGGCTGCCCTGTATGTCAATCAAGCAACAAGTTTCATAGTGAGGGTGGATGATAGGCTGACGTCTTTTTTTATTTTTTATCCCATGCGATCTACCCATAATGCCTTCGCGATTGACCGGTAGATCGCGATCGACGTATTGGGCACCCCTGCTGTACAATATAATATTTTGACATGTTTTTCCTTCACGATTATTTTAACTCTGTTGTTGTCTTGTTCTATTTCTGCATTCGTTCTGAACATGCCAGATGTGCATTTTAAATTAAACTGGTAAACGTTTATTTTATCGTTCTCATTCAGTTGTCACATTGGTGTGATTTGATTCAGCTTTTTGTCTTTCTAGATCACTACAAAACAACTTTTTTTTATTGCGGACTAATTTTATGTTAGTCAAAAATAAACACGATTCCTGTTTTGTTCTCTTTTTACATTTTAAGTTTCTAGTTAAAATGTTGAAGGTTTGTCAAATTAAAGACAATTGTGTTGTTGTTGTTTTTTGTGTAAAAACCCTCACATTTGCAGACACAGGCCCGGTCCATCATCCAGATGAGAGACGAGCAGAATTCACAGTAGGTGGGGATGCTGTACTGAGTGGATTTGAAGATGTGGCCATTATGCTCCTCCACCTGTAGAGGGCAGCAGAGCACAGGTTCACGTGTGCATTTCAAACATTCATTTTGAAAAATAAATAAAACTCACAACCAATTGTAAAATGAATTCCAGCTAATAAATTAAAACATTCTGTCTGTCATTATCACAATTGTGTGGTAAATACTGTATACATGAATAAAGATGGCTTACAATATCAGTTTCCTTTTTCCTCCGTTTTTTGCGTTCAGGTTTAGGTACCTGCTGCAGGAGATAAACAGGAACAAATATATATAATAAATGTTACTCTTAGATACTTTGCTGCAAAAAACGTGCAAACAATCGATCTATAACCTTGTTGAAGGTGCCATCCAGGGGTTTGTACTCGGTCATGAACTCATCCAGGAACACTTTAAACGTGTTGACCCACACTTTGACAGGAGACTCCCTCCAGTCCCGCTGCTCCTGACGCATGGTCTTCTCCAAGATGTGCTCAAACAGAGCGTACAGGTCTTTGTAGCGGATACTCTTCCCATCATCCATCTGTGGAGAAAGACGGCGGGGTCACAGGAAGAGTCAACACCGCAAGATTCTGACCTTGACTAACGATCCGAGGGATATTTCAGATCCTGAACAGAGTTTCTGTTGGTCTTCCACCAACATCCACCAGATGTTCATCTTCAAGCAGCCCTACTGATATCAAAGCAAACCGTCTTCATAATGCCAGATGACAATAGTGTGGATGTTTGTGAAACATTCACACTATTGCCATCCATTTTTCTTCCGTACTTTTTTGGGCGCAATTCTCATCCCACAGTTTTCTAGCCATTTCAATAAATCATAAATCAAAACGTTCAGCTCTTTCAGGGCTATCCTGCGATGACTTTTGGTTTAAGTGCAACTTTAGCTTTTTGAAATATTTAGCCTTTCCGACACTTTTTTCCCTCATAGAAAATGAATTGATTCATTTTACATCCTTCAGATCTTTAGATCTGTTTACAGCCTTTTACTGCTCCTTTCACGTTTTGTTCTGGTTCAGCTTCTTTCAGCTTCCTTGTGCAAATGTTAAGTTTTATCAGACATTTTCTGCTAATTTCAGCTGTTTGTTCAGCTGTTTTGTGCTATTTCAGATTCTTTCTGCCAACTACAACAGTTTTGTGATTCTTCTAACTTCTACTAATTTCATCTTGTTACACTCCTTTCAGCTTAGTTCTGCAAGTTTCAGCTTTTCCTACCGTTTCAGCTACTATTCAGCTGTTTTCATGCTAACATGAGCTTTTTCAGCTAATTCCATATTTCTTTCGCTAATTTCAACTTTTTCAGCCCAATTCAGTAAAAACGTACTCTCTCTACTTCCCTCTGGTAATTTAAAATGGTAAATGGTAAATGGAGCTTACCGGTACTTATATAGCGCTTTCCAGCCCCCTATGAGGGGCCCCAAAGCGCTTCACAGTACCAGCCATCCACACATTCATACTGCCGGTAGTGGTAGACTGCCATGCAAGGCGCTGCCTGTCCTACCGGGAGCAACTCGGGGTTAAGTGTCTTGCCCAGGGACACAACGAGGTTTGCAGTGACCGGGGATCGAACCCGGGACCTTCCGGTCCTGAGCCGGCTGCCCTGCCTCTACACCATCTCGGCCCCATCCAGGAACACTTTAAGCCTCTTTCTGCCTTTTTACCTTAACTGCTACTTTTCAGCGGTTTTGTTTATTTTTTAGCTAATTTCATATTTTTTCAGATAATTTCCACTTCTTTGTGCTCATTTCTGCTTCTTTCAGTCAAATTGGGCAAACATGTTCTTTCTGCTTTATTCTGTTAAATTAAGCTTGTTCTACGTTTTCAGCTAGCATTTTTAACATTTTTTTAGCTAATTTCAGCTGTTTTCAGATAAATTTAAGTTTTTCTTCATAATTTAAGCTACTTCAAGAAAATTACCATAACTTCTTTCTGCTAAATTCAGACTTTTATGCTCCTTTCAGCTTTTTTCTGCTATTTCAGCTATGATTTAGCTGTTTTATGCTAATTTCAGGTTTTATTTTTAGCTAATTTCCTAGTTTTTGTGCTCATTTCTTTTTATTCAAACCTAATACAGCAACTATGTGTTGTTCCTGCTTTTTTCTGCTGACTTGGGCTTGTTCTTCCATTTCAGCTACATTTCAAAACATTTCATGTTTTTTTAAGCTAATTTCAGCTGTATTTCAGTAAGCTCTTCTGCAATAAGCATTTATACTGCATTTTTTGCAGGAAATGCAATTTCTCTAGTTTTGATTTAATGTTTTGTTTTTAATAATGCATCACAAGTATTTTTTTTATTTATTCTGCAGATGAATCAGTATTCAGTAATTGTATAAATGATTGTGTTCACACTGTGAACTTACTGCCAGAGCTGTGGAGTACGAGTTGAAGATGTTCAGACGGAACTCCTTCAGAGCCTTCTTAAACACGACGTCCACCATCGTGTCCTTCTTACTGTCCTCTGTGTCCAAGTCACTGATCTGAACATGACGACACATTAAACGTTTACCTGCATCGTCTACAGTTTAAGTCCAATGTATCAAGACGATACTCGAGCAGGTTGCTACCTTCTTCATGAGGAAGTCGTTCATGCTCCTGTAGTCGTTGATGGAGGTGAGGATCTGCAGTGCATCGTTCTGCCACTGAGCGGGCTCCATCAGGGCCACGTTGCTGATCTTCACACTCCGCCTTCTCTTCACCTTTGGAGACGGCTCCTTGTTCTCCTTCAAGTCTCTGAACCCTCTTTCCAGAATCAGATCCGGACTGTAGGGTGGGGACGTGTTTTCATGGCCTGCTGGATGATAATGTTATAAACACCTCAGGCCTCCAAAACAAAGTCATCCTCAGGTAAACACTACGTGTAAACAACCGTATCACATTTAACTACAAAATACATTCTGCAGGAATATCTTACTCTCTACGAGTAACGGCCCGGTTTCACCAGAGTCTCCATCAAAGGAATCGGCACCACCGAGCAGCTTTTCTCTGGATAGCTTCTTTTCTCCGTACTTGGTTTTCCCCCAGAAACGCATCTTACCTCGAACCCTGGTTGATAAACATTAAAAACACAAACCTTTAACATAAATGTAATCATCCTGTTTGTTTTTTGTGTAAATAACAAAATGGGGGCTGCAACAAACCTTCCATCTTGTGAATTCTTGCGCATTGAGTCCACTTTGACCAGATCTCCTGACGACATGGCTTTGTGCAACTTCTTTTGCTCTTCAGAGCTCGCAGGCTGAAACAAAGTGATGCCAAATAACATATTGAAGACAAAGTAAAGGGACAAATTACAAAAACAATTATTTTAATTTAGTCAGGAATCTGAAAACAAGTTTAATCCAGTAGGTGGCAGCATCCCATCATGGGAAAGCTGCTCATGTAGCAGAACTTCTCCATACAAAAATGCAAACTTCCTATCTACTGTATATAAACAAAACACAAACAGTTGACCAATAATGGCAAACATCAAGTCAAGACATGAAGGATGCGTTCAGAAAAAGAAATCTCTTGTTGAAGGGTTTCCCGTGTTTGATTAGAGACTACAGAGAAGTGGATCCAAGTCACATGCAGACAAAACGGATTACTGGGAAAGAATCAGAAATAAATCACAGCTGAGAGAAAAAGAGCCGCTAAACATTGTTAGAAAAGCAACTACGTTACATGTTTTATATGTTCAGGGAAATTACATTTCAAAATATGTCCTTCATAGTGATGCATAAAGTCAGACATACACTGTTGACTTCTTACATAGACTGTTGATTATAAAGGGTTCAAAATACTTGACATTAAATTAGGGATGCATGATATTGGATTTTTGGCCGATATCCAATATGCCAATATATTAAAACTTATTTGGCCGATAACCGATAGCGATATTATTATTATTTTTTACCGATTCCCACGGTCAGGCCCATTTTGGAAAGAGAATGTCCAGATGGACTCAAAGCGGAAGGAAAAAATCTGTCTGCCTGAAGAAAATCAACTATCAAGCTTATCTGAATCCGACTCCTCACTGGCCTCAGAGATGGGCTGACTAACACATTTCTCCTGGGTCATGAGTAACTAAAGACAATAAGCTTCATCTATTGCACCACCCCCCGCCCCCAAGAACTGTGCAAGCTTATCAGAACTGCTGACTGAACATCATCATCCGAACTGTGGCCGATCTGAAAAAAGGCTCATGGACAAATCTCAACACCTCGACCTCAAATGCATATGTAATCTGTTTGCTGGTAGACATTTTGGATGTCTCAAATCGTGTCCTGATAGACAAGATGTGAAAGATCTTTTTTGTAATGCCACTATCATCCTCAATGGAAAAAAAAACCTATCCACAGTGCCGACATTTTTACTTCTTCCTCTCCGACGCGATCAGATCAGGTAGGTGTGTGTGACGTCATCACGCTGCAGGCATCCTTGTCACTGGGTTGTCATACAAAAACAGCGTCTTTTATATCGGTGAGTTATTTTATTGGAATGGCCGATGTCCGATATTTAACTTTAACGCTAATATCAGCCGATGCAATACTATGCATGCCAATAATATCGTGCATCCCTATATTAAATAATGCTACAGTTAAATAAAAACATTAATCGTTTAGTTACAATATAGCAGGCATTTCAAAATGTCTTTGAAATGCCTGCTTTAAAAGGCCTTTGAAATGTCTTCCACTCTACAGGAAACTTTTTATTTTTGAACAGAAGTTTGTTGAAGCTCAGTTTGAGTGAGAGGTGAGTTGCAGACACATGCTCTCTACTGAACGGGGTTAGAAATGTCAGAGAGAAGGCACGTTGGGACAGAGTAGAGAGGGCCACCGGTGAGGGCGCCTGTTACCATGTCCGAGTCACTGAAACAGGACTCTCTCAGGCCCGCCTCCGAGGAGCTCTGTTTGGAGAGGGGCAGGGTGAAATGGCGTGAGCTGACGAGGCTGTCGCCATGGTAGTCATCCTCGTCTGAATTGCCCCCAGCGGTGAGGCTGGGGACGCGGGTGAGGAAGTCGGCGCGGGTCCGTGCCATTCTGGCTTTCTTTTTTTGGCCCACTCTGCCAACCTGGAGTTTACCAGAGGTGATAACAGCAAAGTTGAAAACGTTTCCGTACGGATCTCAGAGCTTTAGTGCATTCTGTTCCTCATGTCGGGCAGCTGCTCCCACACCACGACGAACTGTTCTGCCAAGACTTTTTCACTCGAATACAAACACATGTTGGATGAAACGGATGTTTTGTAAAACAATAAAAAAAAAACACTCACATCTTGTGCTTTCGCTCCTTGAGAGGTCTTTGAAGCTGGTCTGGGTCCTTCACTGGAGATGGTTCCAGCTGCTTCTTTAGATGAAGCATCACTATCAAAACTGACAGAGGGAAACAAGACATACTTCATTAATGATACGCAACCGAACAATGAGCAGCAAGTTAAAACAAAAGTACAACCAAATGAATAAATTAATAAATAAATACTCAAAAAAAAATCTATATTTTCATGATATCCCATCCCTGAAAAGGACCTGATAAAAAAGATTTAGCTATGAAAAAAAAACCTCAACTACAAACAAGAGGTACACTGATGCAGAGATCTAAATAGTGAGAGTTTTTTTTATTTATTTAGATGAGTGTCTTTCTGGACTGGAATTGACCAGGAAATGCAAGTCAACCTTAAAGAGGTACTCAACCCACTGTGAAACAGTAGCTCCACCCCCAAGAAAATTTTTCAAAAAATGCAACAAAGTGGGAGTGTCAACAGACATCGCCTAAAGGAGGGGGAGGTGGGTGGGGGTTGAGCGAGGAGGTGTGGCCAGGACGAGAGACTGTTATTGTTTCTGAATGTTAAAATTACATTAGTAATAAACAACAAGCAACAACAAAGAATACTTATGTAGATGTATTTATATATTCTCACCCGATCTATCCAAAACAAAAGGCGTTTAAAAAAAAAATGAAAATAATACTACAAGGTATGCCGTGACCGGGGATTGAACCTGGGTCTGTCGGATCCCAAACCCGCTCCTACACCACTACCCCAACTTGGCATACATGCATTACTCGTCCATGGCACAATAAGAAAACAAATACAACCAAACAGTTTCGATGAAGTGAAAAGTATTCGTAAAATAAATAAGTTAAAATATACAAATAACTAGTGCCATTCCGAAAACTATAATATGCTTTGTTGCAGAGCTCTTCTGGAGTGTAATGTGCCACTTCCATAAGGTATGAACTGCAGCGAGGACCTTCCATCTCTGCAGGGGATTGGCTCTGCTTGAACCACTTTTGTGACGACAGAGTGCGAAAACACGTCACTTTGCGAATCGTAGACCAATCAGAAAATCAAGGTGCAATTCCTCTGTTCAACCCATAGGGTTACCGTAAACACGTTTTTAGACCAAATATTGCCGATTTAAACAAATACGCACAAATGTGTGAAGATTAACACAGACATAGTGCTATAAAACATTTTAGACACATTCTGGGGAGTTTATCAGCTAAAAAAAGTTAATTTGGAGTTTAGTTCCTCTTTAATGTTTTGGTGCAAGACATGTAGGAGTTCATCTGTGTAGAATTTTTTTTTGTTTGTTTGGAGAGTGAAGGATCCTGGAGAGTGGAGGGATACATTTTATCCACCACCAGACACAATGGCAGAGCCTAGGGGGGCCCAAGGTGGCCTTGGCCACCATAGATTAATCTTCAGCCACCCCAACCATTTGATGAAACTATACTTTTTATAAAAGAAAGGAAAGAAAGTTCATGCTCAGTAATCCAGGTACCAAATCCAATAATTCTCAGTCGGGTGATATGGACACTTTCTTTTTTATAGAAACGTTTCACCCTCCATCCGGAGGAACTCATCAGTCAGAGGCGTTCCAGTATACTTTTTATAAATATAAAAACTAGAAAGCATAGTCTCACAAAATGAGCAGGGTGGCTTGTACACAGTTTAAAGGTGCTATGTGTAACTTTCTGTTGTGCGCAGGACTTAGAAATATTTTCAGCAGGGAAAAGCATTCTGCTCCCACAGTCCACAGAGCCACAGTCCGTGCTCTGCTGAACTTGAGATCTGCTCCGCCCCTATGCTGCATGTCCGCTCGGAGCCGCTTCAATATTCTGTGTTTATATGTTAATAAAACGTTCTAAAAAAAAAAAATAAAACCATGGAGCGCTAGTCCAGCACACCAGAAGACCAGGAAATCTTCAGAGCCTCGGGCAGCCACGTTGAACCCGAATTTAATTCGCTCGTGACAACTGTATTTCCTCATTCATTGCAGTCGGCAGAGGGAGTGGTATAGAGCGGTGAATGAAGCGATTATTTGACTTTTGAAAAAAAAAAATAAAAAATATAAGTCCTGATCAGGGATTAAGAAGGGGAATTTAATACATTTGTGTCACATACAAAACAGTCCTGCATCGCTTTCCAATCCTTTGAATGAGAACGTGCGCGGCACTGGGGCAGGGGGCGTGGGCGGGGGAAGCTCGTTAAACAACTGTTTTTATTGGCTGGTTAAGGCCGGGTCACTCTGTGTTTTTAGTGTTTTTATAAATGCTGATAGAGAAGCAAGGGGACTATAGTTTTTTTCAGAGATTACTTTGTCTAACATCAGTCTGTCAGTAGATCGTGACAGAGTGAAGAAATATGTTAAAAATATATTGTTAGAAAAGTTACAGACTGCACTACAAAGTTACATAGTGCAGCTTTAAATGGAGGTGGCTGTTAGGGGAATTTAGGTAAAAGTTATAGATGTTTATTAGCAGCTAGTGTTAAACTAATGTGTGTGAGTTAGAGAGTTGCTTGTGTGTCTGCACAGAGTCTTCAGACCTGATACACTCCAAGACCTCTAAGCTGGAGAGCAGAGCCTCTGTCTGATGAGCTGTCTGTGGGCAGACCTTACGACAGCAGCTTCCATGTAACATCTGTGTAAGCCTGTGTTAACTCTGCCCCCCCCCCCCACCATACAAGGAGCAAAACTGGGTGGAAAAATCTCGTATCCTCAATGTGGCGTGTTTGATTAATGAGATGATGAAAGGGTCATTAATTTATCCAACAGTGGCCATTTTGAATTTTGCTGTTGCAACCATTTGGTCTTTTAAGTAACACTTTTAATAAAAGCCTAAGAAATAAACACAAATCAAGACAACAAGGGTACTTTGAGCTGGATACTCACGAGGTAAACGCCACTTTGTCATTGGGCGTGAAGAAGAAGTTTCTTGTTTTTTCCGTCGTGCTGACTGTGGCGTCTTGTTGAGTTCGTGTTCTCTCGCCAGCTGTTTTCATTCTGCTCCCTGATCTGGACTCCAGGGTGAGTTTGGGTGCCCAGCCCTCAGCAGCAGGTCTGCTGTCTTTGCGCCTTTCTGTGGGCGCTGACGAAGGTGGAGGGGGCAGCTGGGGGTAACGGGCACTGTCCACGTCTGGTGGAGAGTGCAGCGCTGGGGGAGTGGAGTCCGACTGCGTTCTGCTGTGAGGAGCATGCTGGGATGTTCTCTCAATCAACAAGGAGCTGGGTCTCTGGGTCTTGACGGAGCCCGTGGTTCTCGCGATGTCCTCCTGGCTCTGCTTGATCCTGAGCATGGCCTCTCCTTTCTGCTTCTCGAACATGTCTTTCTCAAACTGAGCGAAGATCAGCCGCTGTTGCTCCAGGGCTTCTTTCTGTTGTCGTATCTGCTCCATCATGGCCTTCTCGTTCTGCAGCTGCAGGTGACGCTGGCGCTCCTCCTTCTCCTCGTTCAGCTGCAGCAGCTTGTCTATGACGAACTGGTCGGGCCGAGAGGCGGGGCCGCGGCTCACAGACACCGGCGCAGCTTCCTGTTCTGAAGACGCCACGTCGATGGTCTGTGCCGAGGAATCTCGAAAAAGCACGGGAGTTGCGATGATTCTTCTCAGCTCTTCTCTGAGGGGCGTGTCTTTCTGCATGCTGATGACCACGACCACAGGCCGCCGCGAGAACTCTCGCCTCTCTCTGAGAGGCTTCGTGTCGTCTGAGGGGGTCGTAGAAATGGCTGCTTCTTTGTTTCTCTGAGGTTCCTCTGTAGTGGTATGATGATGATGATGATGGGAGACTGGTGTGATGCCTTCACGAGCAGGGACGTAAAACGTTGGGAGGTTGTTCTCCATTTTGGAAGAACATGAGGGGGCAGTCAGATCTAGTGTGGTTGGGCTCTGGCTATGTCCAGGGTGAACGCCATCAGAAACCTTTGTTGTGTGAGGTCCCACGGGCGTTGGGCTCTGGCTATGTCCAGGGTGAACGCCATCAGAAACCTTTGTTGTGTGAGGTCCAACGGGCTTCGGACCCGCCTCCTCGTTCAAACCTGATGCTGGACACACGAGTTGGAGAGGGAAGAAGGGCTCCTCGCTGTCTGTCCCCTCCTCTGTTGGCTCCTCGTCCATGGCGAGGAGCTCAAAGCTGCCTCTGGAGCTCTGGCTGTCAGGCGTGCCCTGCGGGGACTGAGCGGGTGGGCTGGCAGGGGGCGCCAGCTCCAGAGACCAGCGCCGCTCCTCAGAGGGCGACGCCGCTCCGCCGCCGGTCGCTCGCACCTTGAGGAGCTCCAGGCTGAACTTGGCCTGCTCCAGCTCTCTCAGCCGGCGGCTCTCTCGTTTGGCCCGGGTGGTTTTGTGGCTCTGCTCGTCCACGGCTCTCTGCCTCTCTCGCTCCACCGCAGCACACGTTGGGACCACGTCGGACGCTTCACTTTCTGCTTTTACCCTCCAACTTCCATCTTCGTCCTTTTCCTCCGTTTGACCTCCCCGCCTGTGGGCGACGAGGTCCTGGAGGCTCTTTTCTCGCTGCTCGTAGGAACGATCCTCCCACGTGCTGAGGTCCAGCCCCATGATTTGTTCCGGCGACTCCTCCTCCTCCTCCTCCGCTCCAGGTGAGACACTCACCTGGCCATTCTGAAGCTGAAGAAGTGTTTCTTGCTGCTCCTTCTCCTCTCTCAGTCTCTGCTCTTTCAGTTCTCTAAAGCTGCAAACCAAGAACAGTAAGATAATCACACAGATCCACACTGCTGTCACCTTCAAACCACATGAAGAAATAATTACAGAGTTAGATGATGAAAGCCTCGCTCTCAGCTCAGCTGACTGTACGGCTGCTTCGAGTTGGGCTTCTTGTCTAACGGTTCGCTCCTACAAGTGTGTGTGCACGCTGAACAAAGACGAATTACACAGCCGGGGCTGTGTGCAAAGATTAATCTGGTGTTTCAAAAGCTTTCTGTTCTGAGAGCAGCGGCTTTAGTGGACGTGACACACAGTTTCTTGCTCAACCTCCACACGTTCTCTGTGAGGTGACATTTTTAGGGTGTTATTATTGATGAGAAATTAACATGGAGACCTCACATAAACAATTTGAGAACAAAAATATCCAGATCGATAGCAGTTCTGTATAAAGTAAGAGAGTTATTCACTGATAAAGCAATGTTTATGTTGTATGATGCAATAGTTGTTCCTTATTTGGTGTACTGTATTGAAGTCTGGGGTAAAGCGTGTAAAACTATAACTAATCCTTTGTTCATTTTACAGAAAAGAGCTGTCGAATTATTATGAAAAAAAAAAACTATAGATATCTGTCGACTACTTTATTTTATCAACTGAAAATTCTGAAGTTCTATGATTTGGTTAATAATAACATTTTGTTGCTTATGTATAAGGCACATAAAGGCATGTTGCCTGTCAATATTCAAACACATTTTGTTAAAAGAGAGAGTGTACATTTTCTTAAAGGTTCAGTATGCAGTTTCTGTAGAACTGCAGCACTTAGAAATATTCTCAACAGGCAAAGCATTCTGATCCCTCCCCCTCAGAGCCATATGTGGCTCTGCCCCCTTGTGGTCTGTTGAATTTCAAATTCAAGCTCTGTTTTTATTGGCTGGTTACAAACTCTGTTTTTATTGGCTGGAAAATGGCGGGTCACCTTTTCTTTTTAGAAATGCTTATTTACCACCTGGAGAAGCAAGGGGACAATATTTTTTTTAATTTTTTTTCAGAGATTACCTAGCCTGGCCCTCGCCTTCCTGCACAGCTCCGCTCAATTCTCATTTCCCTTCACTGCACAGTCTGGGACTTGTCCCATAGACAAGGATATCTCCGGTAGGTTTTGACCGGACCAATCAGAGAGCAGAAGGCGGAGTTTTGAACGACGTCGACTGACGTCGTCATTCAAAATGGCTGCCGCCACGAAGGAATTTTCAATAAAACAAGGTAAAAAACTATTATTTCTCTGCTGATAAAAATATATTTCGTAGCTGACGTTATATCAGAAGTGTTCCTGAGCAATCAGAGAGCAGAAGGCGGAGTTTTGAACGACGTCGAGTGACGTCGTCATTCAAAATGGCTGCCGCCACGAAGGAATTTTCATCAAAACAAGGTAAAAAACTATTATTTCTCTGCTGATAAAAAATATATTTTATAGCTGACGTTATATCAGAAGTGTTCCTGAGCTTAACAGTTCCTAAATCAATTCACGAAATGGTCAAATCTGCTGGATTTAAATAGTTTCGGTTTGATATTTTCCAAACAGCCTCGGGTGCGCTACGAAAATAAATGATAAAAAATCGAATTTTATCTCAAATGTTTCATCTAGGCCAACAGTCAGTAAATTAAAGACATATAATTACACACTGGTGGCAGAAAAAATATCCACCGAGTGGTTTCTGAGCAATTTATCTGATAGCCTGGACCTCGCCAGGCTAAACTAACAAAACTCTGCCTCCTGTTCTCTGATTGGTCCATTCAAAAATCTCCAGGAGAAATCGTTGTCTATGGCAGAGATGCCAGACCCTAGTCCAAAGCGAAGTGAAGGACATGGGTCTGGTTCCAACCAGGCTAGAGATTACCTGGCTAACATCAGTCTGTCAGGAGGTAGTGACAGAGTGAAGAAATATGTTCATAAAAAAAGCTACATACTGCAGCTTTAAAGGTGCAGTCTGCAGTTTCTGTAGAACGCAGCACTTAGAAAAATTTTCAACAGGCAAAGCATTCTGATCCCTCCCCCTCAGAGCCATATATGGCTCTGCTCCCCCTTGCTCTGCTGAAATTCAAATTCAAGCTCTGTTTTTATTGGCTGGTTACAAACTCTGTTTTTATTGGCTGGTTAATGGCGGGTCACTGTGGCTTTTTAGAAATGCTTATTTACCACCTGGAGAAGCAAGGGGACTATAGTTTTTTCAGAGATTACTTTGTCTAACATCAGTCTGTCAGGAGATAGTGACAGAGTGAAGAAATATGTTAAAAATATATTGTTAGAAAACTTACAGACTGCAATACAGAAACTGCAGACTGCACCTTTAAAGGAATTGAGATGTTTGTGAAGCCTTATTTTAGTAGTAGTTTGAAGGAACGATCCACAATAATTCAGGGAATAGGATTGTGGAA
Source organism: Garcialebias charrua (assembly GCA_038048925.1). Classification (NCBI taxonomy): domain Eukaryota; kingdom Metazoa; phylum Chordata; class Actinopteri; order Cyprinodontiformes; family Rivulidae; genus Garcialebias; species Garcialebias charrua. The sequence continues at coordinate 2,679 of JBBPBX010075635.1, read as the reverse complement.
TGGTTTGGAAGATACTGTTAATGCCAGATCACTGTGTACATTTAAGAGACTGATAAAGACGAGTTTCTTGGAAGAATATGGAAATCATTAATATATATCTACGGTACTTAATTTGTTGTCTGATTTAATTAAGATGTTTGAGTTTTTATGTTTTTAATTTAGCTAGATTGTTATTGTCTTTGTGAATTACATTTTTTTATATATAATTTGATTTACATTAGAATTAAGTAAAAAGGGGCAGTTTTCATAAGACTAGTTCTTCTTCTGCCACCTTTCATTTTATTTTATTTACTTTTTTATTGTATTATATGTATAATTGTCATGTTTATATGAAATTAATAAATTCCCCCCCCCAAAAAAAAAAAAAAACTTGTGCAGCAGCGTTCTGTACCCTCTGAAGCGGAGAGGTACATGAATCACTGATTCCTATATAGAGTGCGTTACAGTAGTTCAGCCGAGTGGTCACAAAGGTGTGAACTACTGTTTCAAAATGCTGCTTAGAAAGAATCTCATCCCAATTGCTCCCAGGCATGCTTTCTATAGCTGCCCACTGCCCCACCTGGTGGTGATTGGAATAAATGCAGAGTCAAGATGGTGTAGTGGCAGAGAATCGGACTTGTTATCCGAAGGACCCAGGTTCGAACCCCGGCCACGGCACACCATCTTGGGGTGTCTATGAGTGCACATCTATTTCCCCAGCTCCCCGGGCACGACTACGCTGCTCACTGCACCACCTGGTAGGGGTTGGGTTAAATGCAGAAGACCAATTTCGTCTGTCAAGTATGGGAACATACACAGATGACAAATGTGACAAATTATTATTATAAATTTCGTCTTGTATGGAAAACATACACAGATGACAAAAATGTGACATTATTATTATTATTATTATTATCTGCTTCACTTTAGCTGCCTCAGATGGAAAAAACTAGTTTTAACAACTGCTTTGGTTTTTTAATTTTAGTCCAGCATCGACTTGACCCCCAAGTTTGTAACAATAGGTTTGATATATTGGGCCAATTGGGCAGCTATAGAAAGCGCGTCGGGGAGCAATTGGGATGAGATTCTTTCTAAGCAGCATTTTGAAACAGTAGTTCACACCTTTGTGACCACTGAGACAGTGGAGCTTCCAAAGACCATCACCTCAGTCTTTCCCTCATTAAACTTTAAGAAGTTCACAGCCATCCAGGCTTTGATGTCCTTCAGACATAAAAACAGAGGGGCCAGAGAGTTAGAGTCCTTTTTCTGTAGCGGGACATATATCTGCGTATCATCCATGTAACAATGAAAGGAGATCCCATATTTTCTAAGAATAGAGCCAAGAGGGAGCAGGTACAGCGTGAAGAGGAGGGGGCCTAAGACTGAGCCCTGAGGAACCCCACACAAGAGAGGAGCAGAGGACACGTGGTCACAAAGGCAGACACAGAAAGTACGCTCCGCTAAGTAGGACCTAAACCAGTCCAGTGCTGCACCGCTGACCCCCCCAATTGCTTCAAATGAAAACGGAAGATGTTATGGTCCACGGCAGATGATAAATCTAAAAGCAGGAGGACAACACAGTCACCAGAGTCTGTTGCTAAAAATATGTCATTGAAAACCTTTAAAAGAGCAGATTCTGTACATTACTGTGTAGAGCTTCAAAACCAGACTGTAAAACCTCGAGAACGTTCTGTTCTTTCAAACATGCTGATATTATATTATGCATGTTGTTACTGCACTGACGACGTGACATGTAAGAGGAGATAAGAGAAGGTAGCAGACCAAGGAGGGATTTATAGATGAAAATGAACCAGTGTGAGAGCCTACGTACAAGTACTGTATAATGTAGATGACCAACTGACCAAGGAGTACAGAGTGCAGTGACGGGTACAGTAGTTACAAACAGTTATGAATCTTAGCGCGCCATTGTAGACAGCATCAAACAACTGCAAGGAGCTGGCAGGAACATTCATGTACAGGTAAATAATGTCACCATAGTCAGTCGTTGGTATAGGTAGTGGTTACAAGGCATTTTCTGGCATTCAGCATTAGACAGGATGTATTTCTGAAAAAGAAACCCAGTTTTAATTTCAGTTTCGATATCAAGTTTTCAATATGTGTTTTAAACGAGAGATGTGTGTCGACCAAAATTCCCAAATACAGTATTTTCCGCCGTACATGTTGCATCAGTCCATATTTGTCTAATAAAGTAGAACAATCCATAAACATGTTGCTTCGCCGTATACGTTGCATCCATTATGCGTCACCGCTGACGCATCGTGTTTGTTACGTGTCACCGCTGACAATCTGGAAATGTCGGCCGAACCCGGAAATGTGGGCCGGTGTTGTGCCAAAAATCGACGGGCTGCCAAATGGCAGCAGCGAGAGCGTGCACGCAAGGACTTTAACAAGAATTTAACAAGATTAACACCTAAAAATTATTGTTTGTTTGCTGGAAATTATAGTAGATGTGTGTCTCAGTCTAACATTTGCTTAATAAATGCACTTTGACGGTTTCAAAAGCCAATATACAGAAGTAAATGCGTGCATGCAACGAGTCGCTGTGCAAATTTAACAAGATAAACACCTAAAAACAATTATATGTTTCCTCTAAATTATAGCAAAGGTGTGTCTCAGTTGAACTTTCCGTAAAAAATGCACTATAATGGTCAAATCAGCTGAATTTCAAAAATAGTTTTG
>JBBPBX010075634.1:2301-13189 GCA_038048925.1 Garcialebias charrua | reverse complement strand
GTTTAACAACCCATTAAAATACAGCAAAATGCACAAAATCACATCTACTTCATTCAACATTTTTATGTAGAGTTTTCTGTAATAATTTGAAGAAGTGGCCATACATTTATTATGTTCATTGTGTGAAAAGGTAAAATTTTAAAGTGGTTTTTAACACTGTTATTTTTCTCAAAACTGTCATTTTTGGAAGTTGAAGTTAAAAATGTACCGTAGTTAATTGTGACTTGAATGAGAAAGGCCCCATGTTTAAAATTATAAAAATTGTATTAGCATCATTAAAGAACAGGTGTTAAATATTTATGTTACACAAATATTTCCATTGCATTAAAGAGTCAAACTGAAGAAAATTGTTTAAAATAAACATGAGGGTTATGAGGGGGTCCTTGAAACTTTTTCTCCCTGTGTAAGGGGTCCCTGAACCCAAAAAGTTTGAGACCCTCTGGTTTAGGTTAATGTACTTTTTTCTCTTTGCTGATCAACAAATATGATTTTGTTTATTTATAATTTAGATGATCTGTCAAATCAAGTCTACTTATAGTTAGAGATGAAATGAAGTCTTTTTTTTAACCTACCCTTTGTGTTACCTACAGAAAGTTTACGTAGCATGCTGCTGTGATCTAAGATGGGCCTATTTGAAGGAGAACTGATGTCCTTTTATCTTAGGCAATCCACAAACTGTGATGTCAAAGGCAGAAATGTCCCACAAGTTTTATTTTAGATGAATGAGTTGAACATCATTACAGAGAAGTGCATCAAAATAAATTACAGATATGTGCTGAGGAAAAGAGTCTGGGAAGAAACCTGAACTTATTCCTTTTTTAAGCGTGTCGATGCTGCAGGGGAAGTCTGTCGAGCAGGGGTAAATTGTGGCCCTCTGATGTGTCCCATGTGCTCCACAGACTCCCATTAATGGTATTTTTACCATTAGTGTGATCATAACTCAAACGCCAAGGCAGAGAAGGACGGTGTTTCACTGCACTGCTCCCTTTTGTTACGGCCTGCAGGAAGGCTGCGTTTTCTCTAATAAGCCTGGTCTGACTGCAGTTTGATGGGTTTGCTTCATATGCAGACAGTCACCATTTGTCTTGCTGTGGGGTTGTGGGCACGGAAGTTATTAGTGTCCAAAAAGAGACACAGCTACTGTCCTTTCTGTGCCCATTACTGGGACCACTGTGTGATGTCTGTGATGTGGTTGTCATCATCTTCTAAAGTAGCTGCAGGAAGGTGCCAGGCCTGGTATTATAGACAGCTCTGTGCTGTCGGTCAAAATAAGATGTAATGAAGCAAACACACAGCCATGTTCAGCAGGTGTGCTGGCTGGAGTGTCGATACACAGCTTTCAAGCGAGGAAATGCTTGTGTGATGACAAAGCAAGAAGCTTCTTCTTTCATGCAGCAAATAAAAACATTTCTAAAGAAGAGAACAATTTTTGTTTTGAAGTTTGTTTGTTTTTATTGACAGAAACAAAAAAAAGAGTTCAATAATTAAAGGAATACCGTATTTTTCGGACTATAGGTCCCACCCGAGTATAGGTCGCATTGTCCAATTATTGCCAAAGAATTGGAAAAATCCATATATAGGTCGCACCTGAATATAGGCACCTACGTCAAAATGTGGACCGTGTTTAGCTCTGCTGCAAATGTCTCTTCCACAGGAGCGCACAGCAAGGCTTTTAAGAAGATTAACACTTAAAAACAATTAATTGTTTGATAAAAATTATAGCAAATATGTGTCTGAGCTGAACTTTTCTTTAATAAATGAATAATTTTAGCAGGATAAACACCTAAAAAAATATATTTGTTAGCTGACATTATTGTAAGAGTGTGTCTCAGTTTAATTTTTGTTAATAAATGATTACAAATCAGCTTATTTTATAAAAAGCCATATATAGGTCACACCTGACTATAGGTCGCAGGCCATGAAAAAATGGTAAAAAGCCGCAACCTATAGTCTGAAAAATACGGGTAGTTACATATTTTGTATTGGGGTTGAGTGGAAATGTTAATTAATGTCTTACCTGTTATAGATAGCTCTTTAAACACCCTCAGTTTGGGTAAATACAATGCATTTTGTACTGGATTTATGAGCTAAAACCACCGGTAGTTTAAAGGAGAAATGAAAAGTGTTTTTAAGCTAATAGTAGTCTCATGAAAAGCATAAAATAAGCTTGTTGAGAAATTTTCACAAGTCAAAAATGTCATCCTAACTCAAATTTAGACTTTGCAAAGTGAAGAAATTCTCATCTGGTGTTTTTGACCCCCCTCCTCCTGCCTGCTCTCCGTCCCCTGAATATGACATAGGCAGTGCAACGAGTCGTCCCTCATACAGTAATATTAGTGTGTGTATCTAGTTGTGGACAAAAAGGTTTCAGTGTGTATCCTCATACAGTAATATTAGTGTGTGTATCTAGTTGTGGACAAAAAGGTTTCAGTGTGTATCCTCATACAGTAATATTAGTGTGTGTATCTAGTTGTGGACAAAAAGGTTTCAGTGTGTATCCTCATACAGTAATATTAGTGTGTGTATCTAGTTGTGGACAAAAAGGTTTCAGTGTGTAGCAATTAGGGATGCAGCAAAAAAAATCTATTTTTTAAAGAATCAAGATTCTTAGTCCTGGCGATTCAGAATCGATTCTAAAAGCCCCAAAATCGATTTTAAAACTTTTTTTAAATTTTATATTGTATTTTTACCGCTCCTGTGCATTCGGCCGCTGTAGAATTTTGGCCGTGTAGGGCCACCGTAGTTAGTTAGCCAGGCAGCTCCCAATAGAGCCTGCTAGCAAGGAGGGAGACAGCATGTTTCAACTTGCTCCTTCATCTTTAAAAATCATTTTAGATCCTACTATGTTCTGGGGAAGACAGAGCTTAACAAGACATTGGTAACTGTTTCAGGACATTTTCAACACCCCCACTTCCACGTTAGCATACGGCGCTAGCATGCTAACGTTAGCATACGGCGCTAGCATGCTAACGTTAGCATGCGGCGGCTAACGCACGGCTATTCGTATTTCCAGGATAGAAATGCCCATTAATGCACTAAATCACCAAACTGTTTTTGACAAACTAAAGTGATATCCTTCAGATTCAAAAAAGTCTTCTGCTTCCATTTTAAATGACAGACAAGAGGACAGTAATGATGGGTTTATAGCTTCAGTGTTATTGTAAGATAGCAAAGGAGGTCTTAATTGCGTCATAAAAGTGCGTCCAGAAAATTACTACAGAAATCACTGCACTTCGGCATGTAGCAGGAAAAATGTAAAAAACTATTTCTTTAAGCTACTGACTTGAAAAAAGCATACTAAGTATGTTTATGTGTGTTATTTACTATATGAAATTCTTGTTATATCGATTTTTTCAGATTTGATTACATTTCTCCTTTAAATGGGATCTAAGTCCAAAGTAGAGTGTTGTTTACTAACAACAGACTATTAAAAAAAAAATTTACACCACCTTCAGTTTTACATTACACTGTTATTCTGTCAGAAATGAAATATGACGATAAAGGCCCCAAGATGCACACAATGTGCCACAGCTAGCTACTTGTGCTGCTATTTGCACTTACAAATGAAACGGTGTGATCTAAATTGATGGTGGTGTGAAGGTTAATCTGGATAAACCACCATCTTATCCCTATAAGTTATGATAGAGTATGTATCTATCTAAATCTAGCTGTGTTTTTTTGTTTAGTTTTTTAATATAAATTTATTTAATTTGTTCTTCTCAATTTAAATGCCTCTTTTATGATTATCTACTGTTGTCATCACTCTTTGTTAAAATCAGGTCTCTTGTAAATGAGTCCCTGAGGCTCAATGGGACTAACCTGTATAAATAAAGGTTGAATGAATGAATGTATATGCTTGTACTGGAGGGAGTCCTTGAGTTGTACTGAAAATCCATTTCTTTCTTAATTGCTCTGAAACTGAGTTTGTTCCAACCGTGACATGAAGCTCAGCCACTGTAACGTTGTGTTTCTGCGACTGCCTCCCACTTCACTGTCCTCCTCTCTGCGTGGTCCTCTTACAGGAAGCAGTTGAGGACAGACTCAAACTTCTTCAGGAAGCGCACAGAGACTTTGGCCCCTCCTCCCAACACTTCCTCTCCAGTGAGTATAATTACCTTTCATAATGGAGGGTATGGGGGAAGGAGGTACTTTGGATTGTTTCCACTCAGTTTTTTTTTTTTTTTACATCCTTCCATTCATCTCTACACTTCACACGCTCTGCAGATATGTGCACACTCATGCACTGCCAGCAGGGGCGGCACTTTACTCCTAAAACTCTTAAAAAAAACACAAGGCTTAATTACAACTTTACCGACTCGCGCCTCTCACTCCCTCTTTGGAGCGGTCATTAGCAGAAAGGAGAAAGACTGAGAGAAGAATCAGGTGTGTTGAACATGTCTCCTCCTCTTTGTCTTCCTTTGCTTCCCTCACTTTTATAACCAACCAGCCGTCAGTGCCGTCCCTGCTCCACCTGATACACTCTGCTGGCCGTCAGACACGAAGACAAAACGATCGATGTGCGATTCAAGGCAGCTGTTCTGTCGCCATGCTGCGTCAACGACACAGATTCACTAAGCAAGCGCTGCTGAGAGCTGAGATCAGACAATAATACTACTCTTCTTTCATCTTTGTGACACCATGACACTATCTCCTCCATCACAAATTTACTCCCATTACACCAGTAGCTTAATATTCCCTCAGGGATCAATAAAACACTGCGTTCTTATCGTACCCGGTCCATCTCATATCTCCCAATCTTTCCTAATCTCTTTCTCTTACTGTCTTTTCATGTCTCTATCTTAGTGTAGAGTCGTGTCAGGGAGGAGGGAAAGTGCTAGGGAGACAAATCACACACGTTTGGCTGCTCATTGCTCTGAAGAACTACTCGAATATTACCATTTACTGCAACAAATTTTAAAATGTGCTTATTTGGAAAATGCTGGACATATTTCAAGTCAAGCTTCCAACAGCAAAGAAGTCAGTGTTTATAGAAATGGTGCATCAGTTCTAACGATCTTTTAAAATTTCACTTCGTTTTCCTGTTTTCCATCTGCAGCTTCTGTACAGCTCCCCTGGCAACGCGCAGTTTCTCAGAATAAAGTTCCCTATTACATCAAGTAAGTGATGAGACAATTTTGTGAATGTTTAAAATGTACTGTATGCATATGTCTGAACGTGTGATGGGGTGCATGGGTGAAGCATTCAAAGCAGTCCTATCTGAATGGTTTTTATTTTTATTTTTAATGTTTTAAGATTTGTCTTATTTTTCAAGTTTGCATTCATTCCTGTATTAAAATGAACTCTGATTCTTTGTAACGGATAGTTTGACGTGGGATTTTTGTGCAGCAAAAAACTAGAGTTGACCGAGTTTAATTAAGTAGAGTGGTTTTGTTCCATTTTGATGATGTAAAATTTCCTAAGGTTCTTGTTGATCATATACATGGGAGAATTTTACTGTCATAAGTCGAGAGCACACATTTTCAGCAGTGCTGGGCAGCGCTAATCCAAAAATTAGTTCCGCTATTTCTAAAGCACTAATTTATTTGTTTAGGTCCGCAATTTCAAAAGCACTAATGTCTTATGAAAATTAGGGGAAGCTAAATTCTAAACCGCTAATTCTAAAATAAAACCCCATCAGACAAGAGTCAGAGAGTCAGAGAGAGAGAGAGAGAGAGAGTCTTTATTGTCATTTGCACCGCATGTGGTACATGTGATGATGAAAACGAGATTATGTACACAGGGTCCCAGTTACATCCAACAACAAATGCAAGAGAAAAACAGTAATAACATCTAGAATTAACTAAGAGAAACATCAACTAGTAATACACTAAGCCCTAATGTAGTAGAAAAACATCATTATAAACAGCAGCACGAACATGAGTCTGTATGAGCAGATGGTCACAGATGAACACAGCAACAAGAAAACAGATCAGCATCAGCATGATGTGATATTTTGCAGTGTTTATTCTCATTATTTGGGCGGCCGTGGCGTAGTGGTAAGGGCAGTCGTCTCCCGATCGGAAAGTTGGCGGTTCGACTCCCGGGACCCGCACCATGTGTCGTTGTGTCCTTGGGCAAGACACTTAACCCTGAGTTGCTCCCGGTAGGACTGGAAAGCACCTTGCATGGTAGTCTGCCGCCACCGGTTTATGAATGTGTGTAGCATTCAATATATGTGTAGCACTTTGAGATTTTCAGTAATGAAAAGTGCGTTATAAATTGAATTAATTATTATTATTATTATTATTATTATTATTATTATTATTATTTATTTAGAAGCAAGAAGCAAGTTTTAAGTTATTTGTATTGTATAGACTTAGGAAGGTATTTATAATAATATTGGCCCTCATTCACGAACCGTTCGTACGCACAGATTTGTTCTTAAACTGTGCGTACGAGTGATTTAGGATCATTTGTGGCATTCAACAATGTTTTTCGTATCCTACGATTTTCTTCAGATACGAACAAAATTTACGAGTGGTCCGGACCTGTCGTATAATTTAGGAGCGTCAGTCTGCTGTCATCCAGACGGATCTTCTCCACGAATAACTTCATATTTCGTTATTTAGAAAATATTTTGGGTTTAAAAAAATCACGCACCATAATTATTCTTGACAATAGGTTATTCTGTTTGAATTATAATTATAATTTTAAGTGTAATTTGGTGTGTCGCGCAGGCTTCAGTGAGTCGTGCGCTCCCCTTGGTCATCAAAGCCCTCCTCATATTAACACCCAGGTACATAAAATCCCCATACACCGCCGCAGAACAAGTACGAATTAAGACTGATCTTGTGCCAAACACCATCGGAGCAATAGATTATTATATCTGATTCGAAATATAACCTGCAGAATGTGGTTGCGCGCTGACCAGGAGGAGCGCGCATGACTCATTTGTGCTGCAAAACATGTTGGCACGCGTCTTGCAGCGTGGCATTTATTGTCCACCATCTCAGACTATTCCTTGATCTCCTCCTGTCCGTGCTGCGGCGAGACGTTTGTTTGAAGCCATTTTCAGATCAAACCATTTATTCTTGATTTCTGATACTGTACGACCCACGGGAGACAAAACATATGCACTACAATATTAATATGAAGTTAACTGTAGTTTCGAGACATTTTAAAATGCTTCTGTTCAAAAACACATCCGACACTTGCGGGGGGTGGGGGGTAGCGGTGCGCCACGGCTCTTCTGAATAAGTGAAACTATAATGTAACACAGTACACTAAAATTAAAGATATTTGACCATCCGACACTTGCGGGGGGGTGGGGGGTAGCCACAGCGCGACTGAGAGCAGATCTCCGAACGCGTGAAGTTCCTCCTTTTACTTCTTGAGTTTGAATGAATGGACACTTCCTGCTGTCAGAAGGCAGGAAACGTGGCCTTATATGGTGTTTTGAGGGGTGGGAATTATGTAAATAACCCCTCGGCGTGCACGCGCAGCTGTTTAGAACAGGTGGGATTCATCATATTTACGCAACCCATTTACACACGTTTCCTCATGATAGAAGACTTTGTTGAATCTGACGTGGCATGTTCGTACGAACACTTCGTATGAACAAAAGTAGGAGAAATTTAGGATAAAATACGAACATTTTCGTGAATGAGGGCCATTGTTTGTAGTAATAATCATTTTCTTTGAGTATAACCAATAGACAGGAAGGTATTTATAATAATATTGTTTGTAATAATAATCATTTTCTTTGAGTATAACCAATAGACAAAATACACACAACAAAACAGACCCTGATTACACCCAAGAGTTTTTTTTTTCTATTTTAAATCAGTTCTTGAATCCCGGATGATTAAAGGTCCATCAATCAATAATCTGGTAGTTTGTAGTTCATGATCCAGGGTAATATGTCCAGAAAAAAACAAATAGTTTGGTGCAATTTAAGTCCTACCGCACAGCTGCGGGGGTCCGGTAGCTTGCCATCATCCTGGGTGGGAACAGGAGGTGAAAAAACCCCTGACCTAAACAAGGTCATAAACAAAACAAAAATTAGCATTACTTTATACACGGGACTAAACTGTTATCAAAATTTCTATAGGCAGTCAACAGATTTAATGAAAAGTAACTAAAATGATCCTAAAAGGATGAAATTACAAAAATCAAAGGATTTATTTAAAGACCGTGTAAAGTGAAATTAAATTTGTGTTTTTATTTTGTCACACGGCATAAATATGTGTTATTAATCACCCATATAAATCTGACTGATTAAAAACATTGATTTCCTTATAAAATTAAGTCTCAAAAATCATGAAATAACTTGATTTTGCCTTGCTCTAGAACGCTGGGGGCGTGTCGCACGTGGGCGTGATTTCAGCGCTGTACTGCGCCATGTCCAGCCCCCTTCAGAGCTGAGCTGTGTGGGGAGGCATACGGGGGAAGCAGAGCTCCACCTGCTCTGTTTTTATCTGAGTTCTGGCTTCCAGCAGCTCCTTTTTCCAAGAGTTACGCTGTTTTTAGTGCACTAACAACTCTGGTTATGTTTTTAAAGTTGAGGACACATAACTCCGCTGTTATAATCAGCGCTATTTTAGAAGATGAGCGGACTCGCGGTCCGAACCGGTCACATCGCATGCGGGGTCTGATCGCCACACACACACACACACACACACACGCCGCGCGCGCGCGCGACCCGGTCACATCGCATGCGGGGTCTGATCGCCTCTCACTCACACACACACACACGCGCGCGCGCGCGACCCGGTCACATGCATGCGGGGTCTGATCGCCTCTCACTCACACACACACACACACACGCGCGCGCGACCCGGTCACATGCATGCGGGGTCTGATCGCCACACACACGCGCGCGCGCGCGGGGGGGGGGCGGAGGTGCAGGTGGCATGTGGTCGCTCCAGCAGCACGCCAGTACTGGAGGGAGACGGTCGGTAGCGAGTGAACGGCTCCACCGAAGAACGCATTTATAACGGCTGGAGCTGCAGGGGGTGGGGCTTGTGACCGCGTGACGAAACGCGGTCACATTTAAACCACGCCTAAAAAATCCTGAAAGAGAAATGTGTTTATACACAGTTTGATCTATAACTCCAAAATTAATTGAGCTACAATTTTGAGACTTTTTACTCATTTACAAGATTACAATTACGACATTTATAATGTTTATTGAAGAAAATGTTGAAATTCACTTTACACGGTCTTTAATACTTTACGTATATATATTCTATTCGGCCACGAAATTAACAAAATGAGAATGATCTTTTAATCCCTAAGACCACTTTTAAATCTCAAATACATGGGCGTGTCGCCAGACTCGCCACCGCATTTCTATTTCATAAAAGGAACCCAAATACATAAAACGAACGACTCACCGTCGAGTGGTCGACACAAAACACAGAATACAATCCTCCGGCCGCGTTAATTTAGCTTGATACAGCGGGGTTCTCCCATGATTTATGAACACACCGAGCGCAACCAGCTAGCCACAGAATTAGCCCCCGAGTTCACCTCTGACCCGGAAGATGTCAAGATGGAATAGTCCATTTTTAGTAGGGGGATACAGAAATCGACCGGTTTTTGTATTGCGTTTTTAATGATCGTTTTCATCGTAACTATAATTATTTTTATGTTAAATGTACATTAACAAGCATGAGCAATGTTAGGATGTAGGTGACTGGCCGGGGCGCGGCGGGGCCGGGGCCCCTGCTGATTGGGAGCCCCAGGCAACGGCATAATTTGCCTACATGGTAGATCCGCGTCTGTTCTCCCCTCTGCCCCCCCTCCCTCCTCTCTGCTCCCGGTGTACTTGCACCAATGGGGGAAAAAGCAGCTACGAGAGCCAGCGAGAGCCTGTAAACAAGTTTTTCGTTTTTACTGATTGATAATTAGTTATTAGCGGTACTGCATTTTAAATAAAAATAGCACAAATCCGCTTATGAATTATAAAAGTTAGTCAAACCACAAAAACGCTGACAAATAATTTAGGTCCGCTGTAAGCGGATTAGCGCTTTAGCGCTCTCTAGCGGTCTGTGCCAACCTTTGATTTTCAGTTTGAAAGCAGGAATTCATCTCTTTGGTCTCAAAACTTGTAATGCTTGTGCTCAAAACTTCTGCAGAAGTTGTGCGCACGAGCAGAAAATCTGTGCGTGAACACAAAAATTTGAGACAGCACAGAGAATTTTTGAAAGTGGGCAGAAGTTTTGAGTGCAAGCATTACAAGTTTTTTTTAGAACGAGATTAATTCCTGCTTTCAAACTGAAAATGTGTGCTCTCGACTAATGTCAGTAAAATTCTCCCATACATATAGAGATGGGTTGTTCTACTAGCATTATAGATCTCTCTCCTGTGGGGGCTTTGTATCTTGGCTTTAACTCAATGTCAACATAAAGTGATATTTTCAGTTGTCCCAGTGCATTCTCACTGCTCGGTTCTGCAAAGATGATTTTTTTTTAAGTCTCCACTGAGTGACAATAGTCTCATGATGGTTTATTCTCATATACAAATGAACCTGATATTGTGCATCCAGAGAGTGACAGCCGCGATGTTGGTTAAAGTTGGGCGCTCTTTGCACCCACTTTATCCAGCTTCACTCAGATTAGTGACCACCTCCCTTGCCAGCTCAGAGGTGTGACAACATAAAGACTCATGCCAGCTTGCTCATTAACTAAATGCTACTGAGAGGAGAAATGTGGGTTTCCAGCCTGGTTTTAAAATGGAAGGGGTTAGATTTTATTTTGCAACATCCTTCTCAAGATGAAAACAGATGAGGGATTCATTGCAAGTTTACATTTTGGCATTACATTTTAAGTAATGTTTTCTGTCTGTCTATATACAGAATATATATATATATATATAGACAGATAGATAGATAGACATATACACACTGTGTATATATATATATATATATATTATATATATATATACA